>CATIWR010080042.1:0-10528 GCA_949677035.1 Omphalea diandra
GTTCAAGTTCTCATATACTTACAAAGATCTTTCATTTCAATATATATGATTCAGTACACTTGAACAATCAATTGCCTTAATTTTGTAATTATTTTGAAAATAACAAAAATTAACAGATGATTATATTACCATTTATTGTTATTCAATTTCTGTTAGAACTCCACTAAGCATAATTCACAATTCTATGATCGTAGTACAAATCGAACAGCTTAAGTGCAAATTTTGTAATTATAATATCTATTTGAATTTTTAGAATACTCTAGAAATATATTGTCTTTCTTACTATTATATTTCAATAACATTCAAAATAATCTTTTAAAAAATATAGCCATAATAAAGAATAAGACTATATTTTATTACACAAGATTATTATCTTGAATAATAATCATAAAGTCTGAACAAAAATTGTAAATTTAATTCTTATTAAAAGACGAAGGTACAAATTGAATTATTGCAGACTGTCAATGTGTGTAGTGCTCATTTCTTATTTAATTGCATCTTTGATATATCTAGTTTTCTTAGCTAGTTCATAAATATATTTCTCCATAGTAAACACCAAAAAAATATATATGAAATACACAGAGGTGTCAATTTTTTATTTGACTCAAAAATTTGATTCAAATTCACTGAGAAAAAGACTTGAATATAGCATGAAATTAGACAAATTTGAAATAATCATAATTTTTGGGTCAAATCAAGTCTTTGACCGGTCAAGTAAAAAACAAACTTGAATAGATCAATATTTGATCCAATCCAATTAACCCGATAAAAATATATAAATTGAAATTATTACTAAATATATATTTATGGCAGAATAACTAAAGTAAAAAATTATTTTTTTAAATAATTACATTAGTTAATTAAATTTAACTTCAACTTATTTTTATTTTATTTTTAATTTAAAATATAGTAAATTTTTGTATTTTTAACAAATTTACAAATTTTACTGTTCTCTTTTACGTGCCTAAACTCCAATTTATTTTTTATTGCACAAGTTATTTAGTAAAAATAAAAGTTATTTATTATGATAAAATAATTTTATCATAATTTTTAAATTAGTTAACACAGTGATAAAAATATTATTATTGCATTATTACTTTTTCTTATATGTAATTTGATGAGCACAAAAAATTTGGCACCAAGATATTCTGATAAAATAATATAAAAAAGAATTTACATAATAATTTATTTTATGTTTTCATTTATTATAATAAGAATTTTTTTAGTAAAAAATTTTTGGGCTCAATAACTCAAAAAACTCAAACATTCTCGTAAATTTTCATTTATATCTAAAGTTTCTGATTGAGTCAATTACACTCTAATTTAATGAATTAATTTCCATTGTATCAATATTTAGTAAAATGCATATTTAGACTTAATTAATTCTTATATTTTTTCAATTGGTTCAATTATATCTTAAATTAAGTTTAAGTCTTGTTAAAATAATATTTTTATTTTTTACTCAATTTAAATAATTTTTCACAAAAATATTACAATTCCATTTGTTGATAAATAATTAATTTTATATTAATTTCTTATTTTAAATGATATTTTTATTTTTAATATATTTAAATAATGAACTAATAAATCTTTAATTTTATTTTAAGGATATACTTTTTTGAAAATATTTGGATTCATATCATGTAATTGATTAATTACTTATATTAATAAAATTAAAAATTTAACTATTAAATAATTCAGTTGGATTTAGATTAATTCTTAAAATTATTTTGATTTTTAAAGTTTGCAAGTATGTTTTATTTTATAAAAATTTTAAGAGTTATTTTAACACGGTGTAATTTAGACTTCTTTTTCTCTTTTTTTGTTTTTTTCGGCGAGAAAGCACGTTAAAAATTATATTATTAATATTTGAAAATTTGTTTGATTCTTTAATCATATCAATAAAATGAAAAATTAAACTATTAAATAGTTAAGTTCGATTTAAATTAATTTTTAAAATTATTTTTGTTTTTAAATACTATAAGCATATTTTATTTCATAAATATTTTAAAATTTTTAAAATTATTTTAATCATATTTTAATTTTTAATTATTTTATAAAAATGATCAAATTTGTTAAATAGAACCAATTGATCAATTCACTAACCCACCTGATTTTAAAAATTTCAACTTAAATAATTAGTTTAGAAAAATAAAATAATTATTGTACAATAAATTGTTAATCAAAACTAGCAATACAAATATTTTAACATGAACTATCCAGGATTTAAAGTCTAAAATCAGTCTAACTTATTTTTTTGCGAGATTTTTCCCTTTCAAAAATTTTGCATGATTCCATAAACTTGTCGACTTTTCATGAAATTTTAAATTCTAATAAGATATAAACTATTCATAGTATGAATTCTCAAAGTTACTCCATCTGCTAAAGTTATTGTTGTAAAACTAATCTTAACTTTTTACTTATAAATTAAATTTAAAAAATTTTCAAAATTTTCTTAGAATTTTCAAATTTGAAGTCATTGTAGAGTTTTCAAAATATTTGTGAGAAATTTTAGTTCTGAAAATGTGTCTCACTCAAAACACTGACTTTGTAAATATTCTCATACTTTGATAACATTTCTTATTATGAATAAAAGGCAAATAAATTTTTTAATAAATAATATAATTTCATGTGACTTCATTAATAATTTATCTTTATCATATGACAAAACAAAATTAAATTAATAATTTTATCAATAAATAAAATTAATTATAAGATTCACCAACAAAAATTAGTTAGTTGTTGTTTCAACACAACCAATTATAATTAATCACTGTATAAAATGTTATTAATTAAGTTAAATAAAATCACAGTATCATCAATTTTTTAATTTTTCATTTTTTTTTAAAAAATTATCATATTTTTGAATCTCAAAATATTATACATAACATTTTAAAAATTTTATAATTTGTATGAGATTAAATAGCTAAAAAAATTAGTTACTTGTAAAGAATTAAAAAGAGCAAAGTTAGTATTTAGATTTATATTATAATATAAAATTTGCACTTTAATTCTTGAATTTATACTCTAATTATTTAACAGTCAGTAAAAAAACTATGAGTAATTTTTTTTATTATTTTTATTTTTTCTAATATAATTATATATTGTATGAATACAATTATATATAATATATAAAAATATAATATTTACAAACACATAAAAATATAATTTGTAAAAAAGAAAAAATGAAAAAAGAAAAAGAAAAAAGAAAGGATAAAAAGTTGTCTGGAGTTTGAAAGGTTGCTTCTGCACATCTTTTTTTTTTTTTGGCATGTGTCATGGACTCTAAGTCCATATTAATATATGGTCAAAGGTTTATAATATAATTATCCAATTCATGTATACTAGCTTTGAGGAGATAAAATTTAAATTGAATACTAAAAGTTAACTATCTTAAATTCTTAATTTATCTATTCAGTTTTGGAAAACAAACCTTGTTTTTCAGAAAATTTTTCAAGAAAACTAGAAAATAGAATTTATTGTTTAGTTGTAATATTTCCTAATTTAGAAAATTAGAAAATTGATTTTTAAATTCTCTAAATTATAACATGTATTGAAAAACTAAAAAAAAAATGTTTTCTGAAATTTTCAAACTTTTTTCATTTTTTCTTTTCTCTATCTCCTCTTTTTCATCTCTTCTCTCTCTCTTTCCTCCTTCTCTTTCTCTCTTTCTCATCCTCACCTCATATATTTTTTTATTATTTTTATTTTTAGATCTACTATTATAGTATAATTATTATTTTTTATTATTTTATTAATCTTTTTACAAAACTGAGGTAAAATTTTATTAAAATTTCATTTTATTTTGGCTTAGTAATTAATTTCCACATTTTCATCTAGCCACTACGTTCTATCGGCACCTTATTCACCTTTATCAATTATTACTATCATCTTAGACTTTCTATCGCCAATAAAAGTGTATTTCTATTTTAATTTTGTTATTATTATCATTAGAGTCGTGTTTGATTTATTTAAAAATTTTCAAATATATAGAAAATGAATAAAAAAATATAAAATTTGATCGAAATAGATATAAAAATTGAATACAAAATAAATAAATTTTATATTCATTAAAAAAAGAAAAATATCAAACGTGACCGTTGTTGCACCTGTCGTGGTCTACTTATGTCCTTAATTTACATGACCCACTTCTTGACTAAAAAATATGTGATATTATTTTGGTTGTTACTCCAACGAGAAAAGATAAAGGATGAGTCTTTTCAAAGGTTTAGGGTTAAGTGGATGAAAAAAATATAAAGTTTAATGGAAATAGATGTAAAAATCGAATATAAAATAAATAAATTTTATTTTTATTAGGAAAAGAGTTCTTTTTTTATAAGTATATTTTATTTTATAAATATTTTAAGAATTATTTTAACACGGTCTAGTTTAGTTACTTTATCATCATAGTCGTGTTTGATTTATTGAAAATTTTTTTGAATATATAAAAAAATGAAAAAAATATAAAAATTGATCTAAATAAATATAAAAACTGAATACAAAATAAATAAATTTTATATTTGTTAAAAAAAAAGAAGAAAAATATCAAACGTGGCCACTATTGCACCTATTGTAGCCTATTTATGTCCTTAATTCAAATGGTGCACTTCTTGACTAAAAAATATATGATATTGTTTTGGTTGTTACTCCAACGAGAAAAGACAAATGATGAGTCTTTTCAAAGGTTTAGGGTTAAGTGGATCACAAAATATAAAGTTTAATGGAAATAGATACAAAAATCTAATACAAAATAAACAAATTTTGTTTTTATTAGAAAAAGAGATTTTTTTTTTTTTTTGAGACGGCTATGGTTTTCTGAGTTGCCACATTTTTTTTTTTTAATACTTTGTTTGGATGAAGAGAGATCTTTTTTTTTTTTTTTAGAGAGAGGAATGAAGAGTTTTCTTTTTTTTTTTTTAGAGAGAGGAATGAAGAGTTTTCTTTTTAGCTACATTACTTAATAAATTATTAACCACATTTCTACATAAAGAATTATTTTAAAAAATATTAACTACATTACTTAGTGAAAAGATACTTAAAACTAGGGGCCTTCTTAAATCGGGAGCCTTAGGCGGCGAGCAACTTGGAATCATTTCCTTAATTAACACAAAGTAAACAGTAAATCTGTCCACTCTCCTTAGAGCTTGGCCTATAAATTCCTCGCAGAATTGCTCATTGGTTCACACAAGGCAGCTAAAGGTGCATATATAATTGTATATCCTATCTTTAAATAATGTCGACTCTAGCTTCAGCAGTAACTAGTCCTAGTGTCAATCGCCTCGACTCTGCTAAATACCATCCTACAATCTGGGGAGATCATTTCCTTACTTATGCTTCTGATGAACCAAAGGTTGATTATTAGCTATTGCATTCTTATGGACCAAAGGTTGATTATTAGCTATTGCAATATTATTTTGAAAACCTTATTGCTATATTCATTCTCTATCTTTTGCTTTTGCAGACAACTGATGCTTCAATTCAACAACATGAAGCACTGAAACAAGAAGTCAGAAGGATGCTAATGGAGAATACAAACAACCCTTTGAGGAAATTGCACTTGATTGATGCAGTCCAACGCTTTGGTGTTGCTTACCATTTTAACAATGAGATTGAAGATATATTAGAAAAAATCAGCTGCGGCTCTAATGATTATGAGAACTACGATCTGTATAACACTGCTCTTCGCTTTCGACTATTGAGGCAGCAAGGAATTAAGGCTTCATGTGGTAAGAATTAGTAAAAATAAGGGTTGATTTTACACATGTCCCCCATTTTTCACTTAATTTTATCTAAGTTATTTATTTATTTTTTATTTCAATAAAATCATTTAATTTTTAGATTTATCTTATTAAAGTGATAACCTTACTATTGTCTTATTTTATCATTATGAAAATTCTCTTGTTCTTGATTCAGAAACATTTAAAAAATTCAAAGATAATGAAGGAAAGTTCCAGGAATCCTTGATTCAGGATGTGGTTGGTATGCTAAGTTTATATGAGGCAGCACATCTTGGCATACGAGGAGAAGATATCTTAGATGAAGCCAGAGCTTTTACAACCGTAAACCTCCAATTGGTATTACCTAAATTGGGTCCTCATCTTGGAGAACGGGTAAGTCATGCCCTGAACCGGCCTATCCGAAAATGTCTACCAAGATTGGAGGCGAGGCACCATATCAATACCTGCACAAGGGATGAATCACATAATGCAACTCTTTTAAACTTCGCAAAGTTAGATTTCAACATGCTACAAGAACTGCATCAGAAGGAACTAGGTGGTATCACCAAGTAAGTTCACTTATCATTTGGAAATAACAAGCATTCCTTAAAAGTAATATATATAGTCATCAATGAGATTTGACTTATTGGTATCAGAGGTGGCAAACTAATTCGGTTATGTCCAATCCAGAAATTTTTTCGTTAATGAAAGCAAAATATGTGCACATATAAATAAAAATATAAATACGCACACATAAAATGGACAGACAATTATATAAATGAAATTTTTTTGAATTAAGCTATCACTAACAAATTTCTCATGAATATTAGTGATATTAGTTGTCATTAATTAAAGTTCTTTAGAATAAGTAACATTGGTATCATTTTCATGATCACAAGCTTGAACTCTAGTTGAAGTATAGCTGACCAAAAAATATTAGATATTTTACTTGTGAAGCTTCATCCCCGCCAGGACTCGTGTGGTGGAGGGTGTATTTCTCACCTTATCCTATGAGGGAACAAGGCAAAACTTCCTGTCCTGTCGTGGCGATTTCCCGTCTCATTGTCATCTAGATGGACCCAAAATCACAAATTTACTAACATTTTGTTTTATAGTCCTTGATCCAAAGCGTGGCATGCAATCCCCTTGAACTGACCTGACCAGTGGAGGAGCCACAGTGAGAACAGCAACTAAATTTGTCCCATTGTTCTTTTTACTATAACTAATTTTCCACCCCACGAGTCCTTGCAGGAAGCCTCTCTCAAAATTTTAGAATTACATATTTTTCCGTAAAATATGCAAAAATTTTCAACATTATATATTTAGCCCCTATAAAATTTTAAAATTTATGCAAGAACTTTCGGCCTCAGGTGGTGGAAAATTTTGGACGTCAAAACAAAGCTGCCTTATGCAAGAGACAGAGTTGTGGAGTGCTTCTTTTGGATTATGGGAGTGTACTTTGAGCCCCAGTTTTCTCTTGGGAGGAAGATACTAACAAAAGTCGTAGCCTTGGCATCTGTTATGGATGATACTTACGATAACTATGCCACTTATGAAGAACTTGAGCTCTTTACAGAAGCAATACAAAGGTTAATACATCTTATCAGATTCCATAATGATTTAAGCTTATGTATGCGTTTTCCATGACTACATCTAATACATATTATGATTCTATTTATGTTTCTGGACGTTCAGGTGGGATATTAAGGCTATTGATCTACTTCCAGAGTATATGAAAATGATTTATCGCACTCTGATTGATGTCTACAATGAAATTGAAGAGAGCTTAGCAGAAGAAGGAAGAGCATATTGTGTAGCCTACGCAAAAGAAGTGGTATATATATATATCCTAATACATACTTTAATCTGGGAAACTTTGCAATTGAATTATATATATGTGTATATACAATTGTGACAGATGAAGAGGCAAGCTCGGGTTTACTTTGATGAAGCCAAGTGGAAAACCAAAGCTTATGTTCCGACTGTAGAGGAGTATATGAAAATCTCGAAAGTGAGCACGGGTTATCCAATGCTAGCATTGACATCCTTCCTTGGCATGGGGAAAATAGCATCAAAGGACTCCTTTGAATGGATTTTGAATGATCCTAAGATTGTTATGGCATCTTCAGTTATAAGCAGACTCACCGATGACATTGAATCTCATAAGGTATAGACTCATGTATGATTCTAGAAATGCCCTAGAGATTATTCAATACATTAGTGCTCGCATTTTCACATCAATTTGAAAACAAGTGCACTATTTTTCTAAGATAAGTACATATTAGTGAAAATTAATCCACAATCCATGTTTGCATATTTGTAGTTCGAGCAAAAAAGAGATCACATCCCTTCCAGTGTTGAATGCTGCATGAAGGAGCATGGTGTTTCAGAAAAAGAGGCGATTAAATTGCTTCAAAAGGAGATTACAGATGCATGGAAAGATATAAATGAGGAGTGCCTGAAACCAACCCCAGTTCCGATGCCTCTGCTGGAGCGAATTCTGAATTTTTCGCGGGCAATGAATGTCATATACAAGGATGGTGATGGCTATACGAATTCCCATATTTTGAAAGATTCCGTTGCCTCATTACTCAAGGATCCTATATTCTGATCAATTTTATAGTTCTCTCTTTAATTAGGCTTGTAAGAAAAGAAAAAGTATAAAGAACTATTTAGTACTTGCAAAGGTTGCTGGATGAAGCCCAAGGTTAGTGAATAAAGCTAAGCGCTAAGTTTGTAGCACTTGAATAAAATGGATTGTCTACGTATAAAATAGGAAATGATGCTTTAGTTGGCAGAAATTGTTCACCTACTCTTATCTCATAATTTAAAAAAAAAAAAAAATCAATAAAATGGTGTGCATGATTTCTTATTTGGAGTGCAGATTTTACTGTGCTCTTTCCAGCATTATAAGGTATATGTTTATTTTATTTGTAGTATAAAAAGATGTTGCACTGGAAACAATTAATATATAGAATAGAATTTCAATACTCATATTATAAGACATTACATTAATGACGTCCATAATTATAAAACCATCCAAAATCATAATACATACTATCTAGGTACAAATTCATATTAACACCAAACATGTTCAATGAAAACCTAAATTGTAAGAGAACAAATAGAAACTAAATTTCATCAAATGTCAAGTGCAAATAAGACATCATATAGGATAAGAGTACGTCCACCTTACATGCATAGCTTCCCTCAACTCGCCAATCATTTCTTCCTAACCAAAATTCATTTTGACTCTGCCAGACTTCTTATCAGCATTACCTCTGTTAGTCTTATGAATACCACTCTTTCTATTGCTCATCAGGATAATCCTTTCTCTATCCTTGCTGTTGAATATCATTGTCGAGCATTTTTTGACAAACATTATGCTGTTATTCCACTGAGCTCGCACAGATCAATTGCTGATGGCGATATTGACATTGATTCTGATAAGTCTGATGAGTGCTCAAGCAGCGCTGACAGTATGCATGTCGTTCCTGATTCTTCGCTTGGTACCCAGTATACATTGTCAGAACAGTCCCAAGAGTTATGGCACCATTCTAGCCCGGATTCGGCGAATGTTGATCAACCTGATTTACATGTTGTTTCTCCTGTGACTAGTGCTAATGCTCCTCTATTTTTTCAGGGAACTCCAACCTTGGTGAACGTTGCTAGTAAGTCAGATGCTTGCACTACGGGTTTGGGTGATCCTATTCTAAAAGCATACAAATCTCTCAATCCCATTTGACCATGGATACAGTTGACATAAATTTGATAAATTTTGAATATAATTAATTAACTATTTTAAAATGCTTGTTTATAATAGTGAAAAATTAAAAAAAATAAGGTTTTTATCCTGAGAAAGAGATGGATATATCATACTCTAATAATCAAATTTCAAGTGAAATCCATGATAGTGAGAAGTTTTCAAAGTATTAGAATTCAAAGCTTAAAGAATTCAATTGTATAAATAAAATAACTTTAAAATTTGTGATGTAGTTGTTCTAAAATTTTTCAAATGATAAGGACTAAATGATTGAAAAAAAAAAGTACGTAAATATATGTCGCAAAATAATACCGATGATGGATCTACATTAATAATATGAATCATGCAAGTAATAGGATTATGGACTAAATTGTTTAGTTTATAAATAAGAATTAAAGATAATTTGTTTGATGGGTTTGGGTTAATTTCAAGTGTTTACTTGGTTCCAAATGAGAAACTACATAAGTAGGTTTTTTTCCCCCCTACCAAACGTGTTGTAGTCATATCATTTTCTAACATTAAATAAATGTCAACATTCAGCAAATGGTAAAAGATAAATGAGATATACAAATTGAATAGGAGAATGAAAAAGTAGACTAGACCACACAAGTTGTTAATTTGTCAATATAATTAAATTTTCAAACGCGTCGAGTTTGTCAAAGGATACAAAATTTTTTTTTTAGTCCTTCCAAATGTCGAGTTTCTCTAATAATTCAAGCATATCAAACACGTACGGTAATTGGTCTAACTTCAACATTCAGCAAATGGCAAGGGACAAATGAGATATACAAATTGAATAGGAAAATGAGAAAGTAGACTAGACTATACAAGTTGGACTTGATCAATATAATACTGATACTGACTGGGTCATTGACGTTGATATTTACTGAAGCTATTGCATATAAATGTTGCGTTTGAGTTCAGTTTGGAACCCACAGAATTCGTTTTGCATGCAAGAGCTCTTTTCGCCACACAAAAATTATCATTCTGCCTTCAGCAGCTCTTCTGTTCACACAACCATTTCCTAACTCACTCATGGCTTTTGTGG
>CATIWR010080045.1:0-49967 GCA_949677035.1 Omphalea diandra
TAATGCTTAGACGCGTTAACAAAGTTGACATTCAAAGTCAATTCTTTAATTAATATAGAAGCATTACTCATTCTACATAATTAATAGCGTCTGGAGAACTAAGCACCCTGACGAAAGGACACCTGTCCTACGAAAGGGCAAGTTCCCTAAGCCTGTGATTGGCAAATTTTCATACGAATGAAAGAAAATAAGAAAGGAAAATAAATTTTATTTTTTCTCTTTATTTTCCTCCCTCATGCTTGGATAAAAAGGAGGAAAACGAAAATAATTTTTATTTTCCCTTGATTGGATAACCAATTATGGAAGGAAAGAAAAATAATATGTAATATATTTTCAATTTGACCCTTTATTAAATAAAATATTTGAATATATAATTATATTGTATAATGATAAAAAATAATTATTATTATTTAATTGATTTTATATGAAATTAAAATTTATATAATGATAAATATAATGTTAATATGAATAAATTGTAAAATTATTTTTATATTTGAAATGTTAAAAAAATATATTTATAGATTGATTTATATTTTTTAAATATTAAAATGTAACAAAAATATTTTTAAATATATTTTTTAAATTTTGAAATATTACCCGGGAATTGTCAAGTGAAAATGAGAACAAATTAAGCAACTTTGGTTTGGTAGGTTTGGTTCAGATTGTTTCAATTAAATTACATGTATTTTAAAATTGGTTCGATTCAAATGAGTTTGATTTATTAATTACTTTAGTTAATTCAATTTTTTTATGTTTTCTATATAAAAAACCGAACTAAAAACCTTAAATCGAATTTTTTAAAAAGTATAACTGAATAAATCAATTTTATTAAGGGATTAAACCGAACCGAACCAGCTCGGGTCAGTTGATTTTTTAGTTTGGTTCGATTTCAAATTCTGTAATTTTTTACACTATCTAGGGGTAGGATGATAATTTCTATAAAATCTCCTATTTCTTCAATATTTTCTCTCTATTTTGGAGAGAAAATGGAAGGGAGAAAATTTGGGTTATTTTCCTTCCCCCTCTTATTTTTCTCCCCTTCCCAATCAAGGTAAAATATCTTTGCTCTCCTATTTTTCCTCTCTTATTTTCCTCTCCCCTTATTTTCCTCTCTCTTACTCTCTCTCAATCACAGGCTGAGTGTATACGCTTAATTAATGATGGAATTAGTACCTCTGAAAAAAAAAATTGACGGAGTTAGTATATAATGAGTAGAATCATATTATCTCAGTCAAATTTCAAACTAATTTTTAATATATATTTGCAATGCTGATCCAATGAAAATTATTAAGTGATCCCATAAATTTATTATAAAATGACCCCATATCTCTTAATATTTATTAAATTTAAATTATGATATACTAAATTTATTTTCTTTGTAAAATTTCACATGTGTTTAAATCTTAGTTTATGTTTAAATAATTAATCTAAAGCTATAAACGTATTAATTTTAAATATAAAAAAGTAAAATTGCTCAAATAATAAGACAACAAAAATAAAAACTCTATATAAATTTTTTTGTTGTTACCTTTCTAAGAACAACAGGAAAAAAAAACATTGACACTGCATGTATAAATAAGAAGATAAAAACACTAAAAAAATTAGCTACATTTATGTAAAAAAAAAATGTTTGCAAAAAAATTCTCAAAGAAAATAAAGTAGTTTATTTTTAGTTAAAATATCAAAAATAATTTTAAAAATTATCTTTTAGCGCTTGAAGTGCACTTGAAAGTATTAATTTTTTTAAAATTTATAAATATAAAATATGGGAACAATATAATTCAATTTTTATTGTTTATTATTGAAATTGAATAAGAAAATATAAAAAATTACTTATCTTGATCGAAATTTGACAAGTGATATTAATTGCATGTGATCTCACTGCCTAAAATTTTTTGCTTTGTCACTGCACTTAATAAATATGTAATTTACTCTTGATAAAAAAATAAAATAATACTTAAATATTAATAATTATGAGCATAATAGTAATTTTTGTAGACAGTTACAGACAATTTTCTTAATTAACTTGATTCACAAACTATTTTACAACATTTAGTGTGGCAAAAAATGTTGCTTCAATAACTAATCAATTTCCAACAAATGCAGTTAGTTTGAATTTATTATATCAAAAAGTATATTTTAAAGTTACCAATATGTTATTGATTCAATAATTAAGCTGGCTGAACCAAGAAGTAGGAATATCTGACTCATGTGCTAAAAAAAAGTACATTTTGAAATTAACATTTTTTTTTCTTTTTTAAATTTATGAAAGGAAGCCCAATGGCATTTCCTTTTTTTATATAAAAAACAAATTTTTACTGAGAAAAATAGCATTTCCTTAATGTAATTTATGTGTCTGAGTATTTTTTTTTTTTTTTGCAATTAACTCAACGCACACACTCAACACAAAAGGTAGTATATGCTACTCAAAACTATAGTGATTTTGTTAAGCGCGAAATAGTATATATATTACAGACACGCTAAGCCAGTGATGTGAGATTCAAGACCAGAGTATGAAATATTATGAATGCAACACCACATTATCAACAATATTGTAGAAATTTGTCTTTTTTGACAATTAACTTAATGCGCACGCACAACATAGAGACACCACGCATCACTCAACAAAACCTTAGTGATTTTATTTAACATATGCTACACACACATGTTAAGCAAACTATGTAAAATCTAAGATCAAAGTATAAAATACTACGAATGTGACACCACAATATTCACACCATTGTAGAATTTGTCTTTTTCTTTTTCTTTTTTTTTTACGATGAACTCAATGCACATGCATAGCATAGAATATCACACGTCACACAATAAAATTATAGTGATTTTTTTAGAACACCATGAACGCAATATCACACTATTCACACAATTATAGAAATATGTCTTTTTTTGGCAAATAATTTAACATGTACACACAACATAGAACATCATATGCCACTCAATAAAATTATGGTGATTTATTAAGCACGGTATAATATACATGTCACACACACATGTTAAGTTAGTGATGTAGAATAAAAGATCAAAGTATGAAACACTATGAATGTAATACCACACTATTCACGTCATTATAAATTTTTTTTTTTAAAGAATTAACTCAATGCACACACATAGCACAGAGACAACCTTAATTCCTTTTTTTGTAATTTACTGTATGTACGAATACTTATATTTACCGTTGTTGACTTGCATATATTACCAATTTAGGATATCTAGCTAGTGGTCCATTACAACTGAAAAATAAATAGTTAAAGGTCAACTTTAAATTGTCATCTTTTTGTAATTATGAGAGTATGTTTGGAATAAATTATGTAAAACAAAAGAAAAAATTACTATCATTTTTATTAATAGAATTGTTTTTGTTTAAAACAAATTTTAAATTGATATATTATTAATATATTTTTAAATTTTTATCAATTTTTTACATAAAAAATTAAGTTCTTTTAACTATAGTCTTTTGGAACTAACAAAAAAAATCTAAAATAAAATTCAATCATTTAAATTTTTTTGAAAATTTAAATTTCTAAACAGAACCATGGATGCCAAAGAGCGCGAGATGACAATGAGATAGGATGACAATGATGAGTCTCTTCATGGAAAAAAAAATATATATTAATGCTTAGAAGAAAAATTCCTAGCTAATAGTTTCAAAATTATGCTCATAGATTAAGAAAATAATTAATTATAAAAAATCTTTATTAATATGGACTACTATACCCCTAATTTGTATTTAACCAAAACTCCACCACCAAGATAAAGGGGAGAGAGAAAGAAATAAGTGATAAGGGTAAGTTTGAAAAAAATTAATTAATATTACTTTGGTATTGTAAAATGACAGATATATTGAAACAAAAACACTTTTCTAAAATGACGTATTGCGAAATGGATGAAGTAATTGTATTAGTTAATTAGTTTAGATTTTTGTGTTATATTTCAACGTATTTTTCAGGGTTATCAATTTTGGACGCAAGCTCAAAGAGAAGGTTATTTTGTAATTAAAAATCTTCGAGCTGGAAACTATAATTTGTTTGGATGGGTTCCTGGTATTATTGAAGATTGGAAATATGATATTAATATCACTGTCCAACCAGGTAAATTTTTCCAGTCATTGTATTTAAGCTAATTATATTTCCAGTTTATAGCTCGTAATGAAAACTATAAGGGTTCATTTTTTTGTGGATGTTACATTTTCTTAAATTGAATGAAACTATCATGATTTGAAACTCTAATTTCTTATATTCTGATCATTAATGTATTCGCAAATTAGGCTCAACTTTATTGAATTTTGTAAAATATATGGATAATAGTGGTGGTAAAAAGGTCAAATCAAATTATTTTAGATTGAATCACTTTTAGATCAAAATTTTGGACAAATTCAAGTTGAGTTTAAAATGTAGGTCAATCTGATAAATTCATATCCAATTGGATCACTCTTAATTTTGAATTTTAAAATAATATTATTTTAATTTTAAATATATTTTAATTATTTTAAATAATTTAATTTGAATTGAGGTCAAAGTCAATTTGAAAATCGGGTTGAATTTGAATTAAATCAACTTTAAATCGAGTCATTTTGAATCTCATTTGATTTCACATAAAATTATTTTCAAACCAATTTATATTGATCAGGAAATTGTCACCTTTAACATCAATTAATAGGATAATATAAATGTGTTAACTCCAGCGCTTGTAAATTGTAATCTGTTAACTAACACAATCAAAAAGGCATCTCATTCAGCTATTTATGCATGTGTTATGTCAACTTAATTGTGCTGTTTTTTTTTTTTTTTTTTTTTTTATCCTGATTGATTTGGTTCACATCTTGAAATGCAGGAGATAAAATAGAATTAGGTGTTCTTGCGTTTAAGCCACCAAGAAATGGTCCAACCCTATGGGAAATAGGTCCATTCCTGACGGCACTGCTGCGGAGTTCTTTATCCCACACTTGAGAATAAATTATATACCAATCATCCAACAGACAAGTAATAATTTGATTAATTGGATTTTCTTTTTCAAATTCATTCTGAAGCATTAATTGAAGCTGGCCTTATATATGTTCGTACATGTTTTCTTTTTTATTGTTAATAACTAAGGGTAAAACTAATTACTTAATTTCAATGGATAGGTTTAGGCAACATGGATCATGGGACAGATACACTGATTTTTATCCTATACAATACCTTATTTATACCATTGGTATTAGTAATTATCGTCGAGATTGGTTTTTTGCTCACGTTCCCAGGTACTTATTTCATCCATTTTTCTGCTTAGCCTCTTCATTAGCAAGTCCTGCTAACTAGCTATAGTTGCAATTAAAATAATTAAACTGATCAAATGAACAGGAATGTAGGAAATATGACATTTCAAGCAACCACATGGCAGATTAAATTTGAACTGGAAAATATGATCCAAACTGGAAATTACACGCTTCAAGTGGCTAAAGCGTCTGCCACTGGATCAGAACTTCATGTAGAGATTGTTTCAACTTCAATTTCAGCACTTTAAGTGTATGGAAAATTCTCTAGTATCTAAGGATACCAGTGCCTAATAAGCTCTATCCACCATTTATTTTTATTGATATATTTATGCACTTTGAGTACACTAGTACTCAAAGTGTGTCAGCCATTGTTGAGACCCCACGCCCATCATTTCAGAGAAAAGAAAAATTAAAGGCCGCAATCAGCTTTTAGTTTGCCAGCTAGCAATCAGGAATTGAATATAGCTTATGGTTAAAGGGTCAAAAGCTGACAATAAAAAACACCATTTTCAGTATTCACTTGTAACTTTGAACCAAACAGGCACTTAGTTAACACCTGATGATATTTTTTTGGACAATTTTGATTTACTATTTAGCTAATGAAGTGCTAATTAATTAGATGTTGAAAATAAGGTTCGAATCAATTATCCAATTTCACGAAGACCCCATTTTTCGACACGGCTAATAGGAGGGACAATGCCATAGCAAGGCATGGGATACATGGATTATAACACCATTAACATACCAATCAAACTGCTAAGCAGAAGAAACAACGCAATATATCTCAGGCAATCAAGAAGCACAGGACCCTTCGTGGAATCATGTATGATTATATTCGCTTGGAAGGACCTCCACAGTGGTTCTTAACTTCATCACAAGGATTGTATGAATATAAATATATACATATGAGATGGCTGAGGCATATCTTTTTTTTTTTTTTTTTGGGAGGCATATATGTGGAGGTATCTATTAATTCGCCTTTTCTTGAATATTATAAGTGTACCTATGCCCGATAACATTACCATATTATATGAGTTCGGTTAAATATAAGTTAAGAAGTGCTATTTATGTATTGTATATACAAATATGCCTATTGTGTTTCTTTTAGAGTGGTCATCTTCTCTCTCTCTCTCTCTCTCTTTTTAGTGATTCATCACTTTAAGTTGCAAAGACATTGAGTCATCTAATTAAAGTGCAGACAAAAATTTCAACTAATTTTTAGGTCAATCATTTATGTTTTTTACTTTTTAAAATAAGAAAAATATTATTTTGATTTTAAATAAATTGAAATACTTTAAATAATTTAAATGAAATTATTTAAATTGATCGCATGTCAAGTTAACTTAGATTGATCCGCAAGTAGGATTAGAGTTAAATTGAGTTTAACTTGAAAAATTTATAATCATTTCAAATTTATGTCGTTTCAAATTTCATTTCGGATTGGTTGAACTCAAATTAACTTTTTAAGGTGGGTTAGAAACTACCACTCTAATTTTGTTCAAGAAAATAGCTATATACATATTTTATTAACTAAATAGAATCAATTTCTGATGTAATCTTTTTTTCTAAGTTTGTATTTTTTGAGGTGGTAAATAAATCAAGTCAAATGGATTGAATTGAGTCAATTTTAAATCACCTTATTTTTAGTAGATTTAAATCAATCATTTTACGTTGTGGATTAGTCGGGATCTGGTCGAATCACTTAGGATTGCAGAACAAGTTGGGTCATTGAATCAATATGCAAAGAGCAATTCAAATTATCTTTGTATTTTGAGTTGGATCGAGTAACTTTTAATTTTTAAAAAATTTAAATTATTTAAATAATTTAAATCGGTTCAATCTACAAATTAAGTCCATGTTAGATTAATCCAGGTTGATCTATACATCAAATTGAATCTTTTTTAAATAAATTCGAATCACATTTTCAGGTCACATCAAACATTATTACTCATAATCAATTAGATATATATGAAGCATAGTTTAAACCCAAGAAAGTGTCTTTGTTAAAAAAATGATACTTTTGTGATTATGGGGAAACAAAAAAAGAAATATATATATGAACAATTTGAGCACTCATCAGCTGGTTGCCAATGATGTTACAGTAAAGTAGAAATGGAGCAATAATAATATGTTTGGAATGAAGGAAAGTGAGGGGAGACAATTATTAGAATTAGGTTAACGTATAAAAATTCCCAACAAGTCAAGAATATATGCAAGTCACCAAAATAATTCCTATATGTGCACAAGAAAGATTAATATATAGGTAAAAGAAGGTGCATAATCTCTGTTCAGAACATGATCAGGTGGGCTTTGTCCATCAAAAAAAGACATGCCTCTGCTACTTACTATACAAAAAAAAAAGGGAAACGCCATGATAGTTCATGTGCTTCTTCCATTTATTTATTCACCTCTCAACATCACAACTAAAAAAAATAATAATAAGAGTCATTAAAGCAACTTTTCCTACTGATGGGATGATTCTTTAATGGAAATTTTGGAATACTACCCCATCCTTTTCTTGGTTTATGTTCATATATGATTTGTTGATGATTGACACCTGGCCAAGCTCGGAGCAGGAGGCATGGAAAGTGTTTAATATAATCTAATTTGAGATTACGGTTCCTTAATCCAAGAGATTTTTCATCACAACTTCTGCTAAGATCGAATGTAATTGGTCATCTTCACATGGGCTTTAGCCAATGGCAAGTTGTATTTTGAGACTGCCACCAACCTTTTATGATTATAGAGTCTTGACCTGCTGCCTATATTAAGGTGGTAATTTCTTATTCGGTCTAAAAATTTAATTAAAAATTATTTGAGAAAAAATGAACCAAAATTAATATAATTCAAAAAGAAATATAAAAAAATTTCTAAATCAAATTCGACCTAATATTGACTCAAGTTGTAAGTAAACTCATTTTGATTTGACATATTAAATTTGATTTGATTTAAATTATTAAAATATTTAAAATCTATTTGAAATTAAAATTATATTTTTATTTAAAAAATCAAAATTACAACTAATATAATTTGACTCGATAATCTAAATTTATATTTGTATCTTAACCCAATGACTTGACTTACTCACAACTTGAAATAATTTGATTAAAAAAACCTCGAAAATAAGCTAATTTAACATTAAGCTAATTTGAACTCTTTCCACCCTATTTGTTTGCTACCTTTACTCTACACTAAATCATTATATTTTTTAAAGTATTATTTTTTATTTGTTAGAATGCTCAGGGTTTGAATTACGTTATATATGATAATTTATTTTACTTACTAGTCACTAAAATAATTATAAATTTTTTTAATAGAGTAGAATATATCATAATTCATTTCACTAGCCTAATAATTTCATTATATTTATTTATTAAAAATAAAACTATTTAAAAATGAATATTAGGACTCAAATCTCATTAATGTAACTTTTTTTAATTAAAAAAAAAGAGTGAGTGAGAAAATTTTAACATCCATCCTTTCAAAACATCCATTCTTAAAATAATTGCACTTAGGGAACAATCAAAATGCATGATAACTCATGAAATGTTTAGCTCATTGCAGAAGTGGGATATCAAACATTGCTTTTTATTTATTTATTTATAAAGTGATGCCCAAATCAAGATGCCCATTTAGAGCAATTGTCTTTTCTCAATGGGATTACTGTTTTGGGCCAGACCGCAAGCCTCAACTGCAAGTGTACGGATTATTTGCAATTGGTTAGACTGGTACAATGCAAGCGTGCCAATAACCCTCTCAAGGGGGGGAATATCCAATTTTTTCTCCCCCACATGTGCGCGGGAGCAACCAACTTAGCTCCTGATTATTTTATGTTTAGTGTCCAATAAAAAGAAAATATATTCTATGCCTAGTTAATTAAGTATTTTCCAATCAAAGATTCATTACTTAAAGTTATATTATTCTGAAATTCAAATTGGGTGGATACACATACTATTCTTGTGGAATAACTTATATATATATATATATATATATATATATATATATATATATATATATATGAAACACCTTATGTGTTATGTTGTTAAATCTTTGTATTTTCCTTATATTAATTGTTTTCTCGTTCTAAAGACTAAAAAAACAGTGAAATTTGTGAAAATTTTAATAATAACTGTTTAAAAATTACTACAAAATCTTGGTGCAAAATCAATTTTGTTTGCTTCCTGTAACTTCAATGATTTCATTTATGAAAACAATAATACGTATAGTTTTTAATATTTTAAAATTGTTTTAGATGAATTTTTTCATCAATTTTATGTTTATCGGAAAAGTTTTCAATGTCGAAAAGAACTAAAATTTTAAAGACTCAATACGGAGGATCAATATATAGAAATTCAATAATATAAACACAAATTTCAGGAACATACATTTTGCCCATAATTTTTTTTGATGATATTACAATGATATCTCATACACCAATTTTCATTTTCTTTCATCTGATCAAATATAAATGCATTGTGGTTTTTCTCGATATATTAAAATGAGATTCTCTTGTAGTAAACAATGTTTATAGTATTTGTATAATTTTAGCTGTAAAAATTAAAATTGATAATGGTTGAGATTCAACATGTCTTATGAATGCATTGCTTATTTATTTGTTTGTTTGTTTATTTATAGTTAGTGAACTCTCTCTCAACATAAAGTGAGTATACCATATATATGCAAGCCGCCGCGCCTCTCCCCACTATTAGAACGAATGCGACTTGAAAATTCCTTTCTTAACTCTTTAGAGCTTAGTATTGTTTTTCAGAAATAAGGAAATCTTTGACAATTATTAAGAATATTACAAATGCAATTTTATTTTTGTTTCTTTTCAATGCTAAAAATATTTTTCCTCTCATTTTCTCATTTTCCCTTCTCTCCTTCTCTTACTTCATATCTTTTTTTCTCTCCTTCTATATCAGTTGGAGCCACCATTGACTGTTTTTTATTTGACAGTGAACCCTTTACATTTTTTGTTTTATTTTTATTCTTTTGAAATAAATTTAAATTTGGCTCGTTTAACGTCTAAACTCAAATTTAATTAATTTATATTTTTGTAGATACAAATTCAGTTCTTGTATTTTTTATTATTTTATTTTTTTATTATAGAATACTAAATTATCTTTCATGGATATACATTTTTCCTTAAAAGAAGTTTTATGTTCTATACTCTTTCAAGTTAGATGTTGTTCTAGACGATGAATTTTAACTTTTTTCAAATGTTTAGGCTTCTGAGCTCATTAAAAAGATACTAAAGTCAAACTATGGTTAACAATAATAATCGAGCAAAGCGCATTTATTAAGAGGTCAAATGCACTGCTATGTCAATTTGATTAGAAAATATTAAAAAAGTTTCCATATTATTCAAAAGAGTTACAAATTTTTACACTTTTCAATCCATCGATCAATATATTTTTTTATTTATGAAGGAAATTGTTATTTTATACTTAGAAATAAGAAGCACTTAAGCTTGATTTATTTATTGACTCATAAACATAGCTAAACTCGAAACTAATACATGAACAAATTTTAAATTACAATTTATTAGATATATCAATTTCAAAATAAATTATGATCTAAATAAGTATTTTTTAACTCAATTTTCACTAGACACTAAAATTAACTGAATAAGAAATTGTCATCTCATAAAATTTAGAAGGTGAAAAATGAAGGGATGATACTCAATGAATGAATAAATTAATAAAATAATGTATATTTCACTTGAATAAAAAATAGATAAATCAATCAACTTTATAATATATATATACATATATAGGTAATAAATGTTATGTCTTTCTTCGGATGGGTAATTATCGAATCATTTCAGATTGCAAACAGATTGGATCATTGGATCAAGAAACAAAAAGAAATTGAATCATTTTCAAGTAATTTTTAAGTTTCAAGTTGGGTTGGATTATAATTTTGAGTTTTTAAATAAAAATATATCATTTTTATTTCAAATAAAATTAAATATTATTAATAACTTAAATTAAGTAAATTTATATTAAATTAGAGTTGATCAATTTGGATTGCCTTGCATTTTAATCTAAAATTACACTTTGAAATGTGTTTAAGTCGAGTTAAAAACTAATACCTCCATCTATCAATCTAAAGCTAATGCATGCAAATGATGATAAATTAAACAATTCAAAAGCAAACCATATTATATTTATCCTTCCCCATGGTACTGTTATTCACTAAGTTATGGATTATATGATACACTAAGATCATCTAAACATTTTCGTTTTTAGAGCATCATGATGATGATGATGATTATTATTATTATTCAATTCATCAAATGTCATGAATGATTACCTATAAAAATTGTATTAAATATTCTTTGAAGAATAAGATTTAAGGTTTCCTTTTTTTATGGAAAAATATTTTTTAAAATTTCATATTTTTAATACTTAGTGCGCTTAAAAATTTATCAATAGAATTTTTTTTTTGGTTAATGAAAAATTAATTTATTTTTAAGTAAAATAACTTTCGTTTTTCAAAAAAGAAAGTAGTTAATGAATTTTAACAAATTCATCTAAATGAAAAATAAAGCATATAAACACATTCTTGACCATTGACATTCATACCAATTGCTACTGCCCAATAGTGATTGCCAACAATTAGTAGAACTCATAAAATTTTTATTTTTAATTAAATAACTAATTATATAAATATAAAACATTTGTGATCTGAATTTTATTATAATCTTATAAATAAAAAATTAATATTTTTACTTATATTTCAAATATAAAAAATATCTTTCTTATTAAAATATTTTTCACATTTTTTAAAAAATATTTTCTATAAGTTATTTTTTTTATCAAATAAACTAAGCCTAAATGAATTCTCACCGTAAAATATATGTTTATAGCTGGCCTTGATGGGTCAACCACAATCAGATTAACTCAACTTGGATTAAATTGTCATTTTGGGAAAATGTTCTACAGTAGTGTTTTCCAGTAAAATTGCTTTACCACATGTCACATAATTAGACAGCCGACTGCAAATTATAAATATATAAATTAAATACTATTATATGTCCTATAAAAAAAATAAAATATGTTTTAAATAAGATCCACCAATCAAATGGAAAACACTGCTCCCAATACTTAAAAAAAAAATTGTGATCAGTGAAAGCTATTTTTACATATGTATGTCTAATACTTGAATGCAAATGTAGTATCCTAATTATAAACAGCTTTATTCTCATATCAAAAGAGCTTTTTTCGTTTATAAATGTCTTTAGAGCATCCAAACTACTTTATGATTATAACTTAAAGTCTTCCTTTGGATTAACTCAGTAAGCTCTTCAAACCTTCTTTGTCTTAGCCTAATAATTAACAATCTCATTTCATTAATTAATATTCTAATTACTTTCTTAATTTGCTTACTGTTGCAGAAACCCTATAAATTAATATAGAGAGCTAGCTGAAGATAGAGTGATATGGGAAGAGGGAAGATTGTGATTCGAAGGATTGACAATTCTACAAGCAGGCAAGTGACTTTTTCAAAAAGAAGAAAGGGATTAATTAAGAAGGCAAAAGAGCTTGCAATTCTCTGTGATGCAGAAGTTGGACTTGTCATCTTCTCTAGTACTGGCAAGCTCTATGAATTTGCAAGCACCAGGTTTGAGACTTTATTTTTCTATACATATATATGACGAATAGATAGAGGATTTATGTACAGTACTCCAAATTTTGCATGCATCCTCTAGAGAAAGAGAAGTTTCTTGGCATCTATTGGTTGCAAATTGGTTGTCTTTCATTTATAAACATGGTATATATCTATATATACAGTCAGTTTAGCAAGAATCTCTTTGTTATTCTTAGTTAGGCAGTTATATATGCTGTATAATTTTATCAAAATATAATATATAGATATAATCAATGAGTTTTAGTTCAGTAAAAATGGAAGCTATGAGGTTTAAAGTTCAAATCTCGAGTCAGATCATAATATATATAAGGTTATGGTATAGGCGATAAGTTTGATTCCTATATCCTCAATTTAGGATCAAGATGAAGGGCCCAAGTACAGAAAAGAGTTTGTGTTAGAAGCAGCAAAAGAACCAATAATTTTTGCAGCCCTTCATCATGAGCTGCTTTAAGCTAGCATAGACATGGATGATAGACAAATCATGTTTGTGGTTTCAGTATCATGCAATCATCCCAACCTAATAAGATGTGTTATAGAAGAAAGAGAAACCTTTGGTGGTAAATCTTGAATCTGGAAGCAGTGCTGGCTACAAGTGGAAAAGAGCAGAGGTGAAATTGAGGACTAGAGGCTTTGGCCAAAGAGACTATGATAAGAGTACAGTATTTCGAGAGAATAATGTATTGATTCACCATATTGGGCCAAATAAGAGTACAGTATTTACGAAGAGAATAATGATCAAGGAGGTTTCGAGATGAAAAAAGTTCATGCATTACAAGATGAGAAAATCAGGTCTTATCCTAATCATACTTATTATGCTGGAGGAAAGGAAGTAGGTAACTGAATCAAGCGAGATGGATATAAACAAAGAATTATCTTTCTCCCATTAGGTTTAGAGGAGATGTATACTTCTATATTTCTATATATATAAGTTTTATGGCCAACTATACTTGACACTTACAGTTTAGAAAGGATCTTGAGATAAGATATGGATGTGTTATTAGTCCGCAAGGAGACATCCATAAGAAGGATGTATACGATTGAAAATGTTTGCTGCTGCCATCCAACGGATATTCGTTCAAGTGGGACGAAAATGTAGTCTTCTTGTGATCTGGGGTTTTGAATGCATAAGAAGATAATTTCCTATGTATTTATTAGAGTCAATATAGATAAGCGCGTATATATATATATATATATATATATATATATATATATAAGAAATATTGATGTTTTGCGAAGTCACTTTTTTCGCTTCAGATATGCTAGAAATGTTAAAATATGCATATATAGCACTAGATTACTCTTTCTTCTTGCTCCTCTCCTCAGTGCCCTAATTCATGTCTGCACACAAGGATGTTTTTGTCTTTGCATGCTGGAACATTGTTTTCTCCAATCCTGGAAAGATAATGATGATGATCATCATAGTATTTTCCTTTTCTGGAAATATGCATATAAATACCATTCATTATGGAAATGCTTTTATCTTGAAGTTGGATTCTTTGTTGAATTATTATATATGTTAGGTAACATACCTCAATCAATTATAGATCAAGTTGGCATTTAATATCCATTTTAGGTTTAGTACTTTAGTTATCTCCTAGCCTAGTCCTTTTCTTTTTTTAAGGGATAATCGTTAGTGCTCATATTATATAATGTGTTAATTAGTACTAAAATGATACCACTTACCAAATTGCGTCTATACATAAATTAAACTAACAATATTAAATAACTTAATCTTACTCAAACAAGCTTGTAGCTTTGCGCATGTGATAGTACCCTTAATTTTAAGGCATCTTAATTGTTATGGATACATTGCATGCTTGGCTTTTAAGGCAACTTATTCCATAACTTGTTATCCAATAAACAATGCAACAATTATAGTAAACTAGTTTGATTTAGCTTCATCAAAATAAATATATAATTGAGCTGCTTAGTGTTTAGCACTAGTAGATAATGGATGAACATCAACTCAATATCGAGTCAAGAGCTCAAACATTTGGTTGGTTAGCATTGTCCTAATAATAGGTATAAGATCAACTCCCATTCGCACATAGAATGGCATCTATTATATATATATATATATATATATATAAAGTTAAGAGAATGCAGATATTGTGAAATTCTTTTGAACTTGACTATTTTTCGTGTGCTTTTTATTTATTATTTTAATTTAATATTCATTAATTTTAAATTCATGTACATGTATTACCAGTATTTCACTAATAATTTACTCTTTTTTCTTTTTAAACACGTTTAAATGTATTCACTATTTGTTATTCTGTTATTAAAAAATAATAAGGAACACATTTTTATAGTTATATTATCTATTTTATTTTTATTAAAAATATTTGTTAATAATCACAAAACAATAATTTACTAATATATTAAAAATTTAATTAAATATTTATTTAAAATATTGTTGGCCCTTCAGCATCAAGAAGACGATTGAATTGGTGGAAAATTTTAAAAATTGGAGGAAGGTTTTGAGAGATGAAAATAAAAGAAGTAGGAGAAGAGTTAGAGAAATAAGATTTTATAATATTTCAGGTGTTAATAAACCATATGTCCACTCTCAGTTCTTCTAATTGAGTATTTAACTAGCACTAAATGGTGTTTTCAATTTTATACCAAACTTTTACACTTTGTATTTTATAGCTCACACACAACCTTATAATTTGTGTTTCAACGCTCACACAAAAATCTCTCAATTGTTTTTCCAAAGGTTCACACTTAATCTATACAAGAGTTTTACAACTAAACTAACTCAAATCCAAAAATAATGGTGTTTAATGCTCACATCCAACAATACTAACTCACATACAAGAATTAAAGGTTGGGAAATAAAATTGCAAAAGTTTAGTTATATTCAATACTATTCTATTGCATTCATGTATGTTTGATGGTATAGGTAACAACCACCAAAAAGACATTACAAATAAACTATGTCTAAGTCTCTAAGTTGTGCTAGACAGATCTTGCATTAATGCTTGTCAAACTAATTTCGCAGTCGCAATTTAACTTCAAGCACAAAAATTATTGAAATCACGGTGGAGAACCTCATTTGTATCTAATGACTAGTCAACGTGGCACACTTCAATTGGTCTTCCAAGAAATATAGTCGTTATATTCTTTGAGCCAAACAAAAGTTATAGTCGTGAAATATTTTTCTCTAAGATGTGATTGCCACTGTGAATCCTACTGTTTGAAAAGGAAATGTAGCTCCATCAAATCACAGTCTCGACCATTTTGTCGCCCTTGTGAATTTTGATAAATCAATGGCTTTCTGGAACACTTGACATGTTCTGGTCGTGGATTGATTGCCTCTAAGCAAATCCAAAAGTTACGGTCGCAAATCTACCTGCAACTCTTACCATGAATTTGTCTGTCATAACTTTACAAAATGCTTAGAAAGATAGCGGTTGTGATTTTCATTGCAAATTTGTTCCTATCTTTTTCCATTCTTCTTATAAGATAACGGGAGAAAAACTGAAGTTCGTTCCAACAAATTAGAATGTTTTTCACAAAACTTGAGATTTAGACTTTCATTTAACTTTCAATGCAAATCTATCTAAAAACATACAAAAACAACACTTAAAATTGATGTTAGAACATATTAATCTATATTGTCAATATCAAAAGAGAGTTTTGATTTATGTTTGACTAAACTAGTCCAACAATCTCCCCCCTTTTGATTTTGACAAGTTAGATTGATTTGTAAAGGATAAAGAATGCATGAGTGTGAAGTTGAGATGGTTAATAATGTTTAACAACTTAAAATGCAGTTAAACTAATTTAAATAGCTCTTCTTCTCCCCCTCAAATTATAATCCTCTTAATCATATAGTCACATGTTCATTCTCCCCCTTTGTCAAAATCAAAAAGAGAGGATAATTCAATTATAGGGATAAGTATAAAGTATTAGAGACAACCATAGAGGGAACAAATAGCAAATAACTACAAATTAAATTCAAGCATTGAATAAACAATAAAAACTTGTAGGATAATAAAATTAAGCCAAAAAATGAACACAAACAGAAAAAAGAATTACAAGCCTAAGTAAGAAAAACTAGAGAAGTCGAGAGATGTCATCATCATCAGTATCTCCAACTTCTTGACCTCGTCCTCCTTCTTATGCTTTGTCTCCTTTTTCTTCATCTTGGTCTTGCGCTTCTTATGGGTTATCCTCCTAATCCACAAGGTGTAGGAGATGGCAAGGTGTTGCACCCACCTTCTCTTAAAGGTCCACCAGATCATTGTAGAGGTTGGAGAGAAAAAGAAATCTCCTTTTGATCATGCACATCATCTTATCCAATTTCTTGTTGATGAAAGAGAGAGAGATGGTAAAAGTTTTAGGTTTGGCTTTAGGTTTAAGAGATGAAATTGGTTAAACACTCTCCTCTATCACAAGCCTCTTCCTTTTTGAAACTTAAGTTGTTTCTTGCTTTTTTGCCTCAAGAGACCCCAAGGTGTAAATGTAAGTATCGGGATGGATTGTCTTAACATTAATCAAATAGGGCAAATCAAGAAAGTTTTGGGAGGGTAAATATTTTTTAGTAAGGAATTTCTCATTTCCTTATTAAGGGTTCCCACATACCTATATATGACTGTGACATGAGAAAGGAGGAAAAATTGGCTTTTAGGTTTTGTGCTCATATGAATCAATTAATCCACAAGATATCAGCCTATTTGAATTGGTTTTTTTTTAGGCAAAACAGAAATGCTAGGTCTTTTTGGAAAACTTTTCCATTCCCATCACCCCTAGCATTTATAGAGAAAGTGATAATTCGGTGAAAAAGCAAATTGGTAAAGGTCTTAATGTATTTGGTTTGAGATATTTTTGGGTCATGTCTGGTTTCAATAGAAATCTTTGACCATGTTGGCTTAAGGCACCAAAAAGGGGAGGGGGTTGAATTGGTGCTTAATTTAAAAATTAAAAAGAGGGTTAATGTGTTTAAGAAGATGAGTAGGAGAAAAAAAAATGGACACAAGTGTTTATAGTGATTCAGGTGTTAACTAAACCTATGTTCACTCTACAATTCTCTACAATGGGGTATTTCACTCAACTCAATAGGTATTTCTAAACTCACACCAAACTTTTATAATTTGTGTTTATGGCTTACACAACAACCTTACACCTTGTGTTTTCTAGGCTCACACAAAAACCTATTACAAGTATTTTCAAGGCTCACACTAAAACCTCTCACAATGGTGTTGATTGCTCACACCAAACAATCATAAACACATAAATAATAATTGAAAGAATGAGTAGTAAATTGGCAAGAGATTGATTACAAATTAATGAATTCTCTTTCATTTACATCTGTTTGGTAGAGTATTTATAGTTCATATCCACCAAAGAGACATTGGACCAAAACTATCAACAAATCTCCAAAATGTGCTAGGCAAATTTAGCATTAAATGCTTGTAAGGCGGAACCCCGTCTGTGTCTAAAGGCTAGTTCACATGTCAGTTGTCCAAAAAAATATAGTTGTTGTGTTCTAACCACTATCAAAAGTCACGATTGCGAGATACCTAAGTCTTGGGCGCGACTGAGACTACGAATTCCTCTGTTTGGTGAGGAAGCTTCAACTCTTTGAGTCACGGTCGCTACCAAATTTTTGCCTTCGTGATTTTTTATCTTTTAGCTGACACTTGACATACTGTGGTTGTGGCTTTGGGTCCCTCCATTTTCACTATGAAAGTCGCAGTGGCGACCATGGTGTAACATTCATCGCGAATTCCTCTATGGCTAAGGCTTTGCAGTCTTTGGATGGTTTGCGGCAGCGAAATAGCCCATGAATTTCTCTGGCCTAGTTTCATCCTTTCTTGTGATTGATTCGCGGTCGCGATTTACCATACACACACCGCTAATTTGGATGATCTTTACATTGTTGGAGATTTTGAATTCCATCTTACTTCCAACGAAAAAATCTAACTTATAATCTATAAAACAATACTTAATGAAAGTATTAGAATTGATGAATCTCTATTGTCAAGATCAAAAGAGGTTCATGACTTAGTTTAAACCAACTTAGTCCAATAGACAAGAATTTAGAATAGATAATATCAAGTCCATAGATAATGAAAGGAATATTATCTCCTATTTAAAAGGTTGAAGAGAGAAGAAAGTTGGGCAAATGTTACGAAATTGGGGTCCCTAAAAGCTCTAAATACCAACTCATATGCACTTGCTTTCGATTCTGCCTTTCTGCTCAAGATAACGGTGCACATGAATTCTTGGACTATCTCCTCATATCCTGGTTCATCTCGAAATATGAATTCATTTCAACCTAGATTAGAAAGAAAGGCATGGATTTTTTTTTTGATTCCAAGTGATTCAAAGAGAAAGGTGGAAGAGATTTTATTGGCTTGGATGATTTTGTTAGAGTTTGCTTTGAATCTCTCTTTTTCTTCCTTGTTTATCCCTTTCATGAAGTGAATGAGAGGAGGGCCTTGAGGTTGGGCAATGTCCTTCCCCTTTTCTACTCTGGTTAGTTTCTTAGGTGCCATGAAAGATTGAAGTTAAAAGAGTTTAGAAGGATTGAGAGAAGAGATGAATAATAGATGAAGAGAAATGGTAAAAGTGGAATAGATGAGTGTTAGGATGACTTAAATAGGCAGAAAAAAAAAATAAAAAGTGGTAATAAAATGGTAACATAAGCAATAAATGAGGAGCAGACATCGATTGATAGTCAAATCAATTAATGTTTGATAGTTACCATAATTAGCGGTCGCTATTAGCTAGTCACAACCACAAATTATGAAAATTGTGAGAAATGGATAAGATTTCCTCAGAAATTGAAGGAATCAATGTTCAATAAATTTGAATTTTGAAAAAAAATTAATGTTGGAAATCTAAAATCGTGACAGCGAATTGAGAGTTTGACAAAAATTAACAAGTGCCTATAAATAGCGATGATGAATGGACAGTAGCAACCACAAATTACAAGACAAAATGAAAGTCAATGAGAAATAAAAATTAGCCTTTTTAGATGTGATCAAATTAATGTAATGGTGATTAATTCAACTAAATTGGCATAGAAAAGCTTGCATAAAAATTAGTACATCCAAAGCTTTCAACATACATAACTACCAAACATAACATTCAATCAATCAAAATAGACAAACACAATGAAGAATATGAAGTGAGATCAATTTTCACCCTAGGAAACTTCCATCTAGCATCCCTAGTTCGTTTTTAATGAAGTTCATCCCTTCTTCATTGAGGGGTTTAGTGAAAATATCTACAAATTGATGATTACTGTTAATAAACTTTAACACTATATTGTCTTATTTTGGATATGATCTCTAAGGAAATGATGTCTAATGTCAATGTATTTGCTTCTAAAATATTAGATGCGATTCTTTAAAAGATTTATTGCACTTGTGTTGTCGCATTTGATGGGAATGTGATCAACATCTTTGCCATAATCCTTAAGTTATTGTTTCATCCACAAAACTTAGGTGCAACAACAACCCGTCACCATATATTTTGCTCCACTAAAACTTGCATTTTGCTAAACCAAGAGACTAAATAATCACTTATGAATTTGCAAGTTTTAGAAGTGCTCTTTCTATCTAGTAAACTACCAGCATAATCAACATTTTAATATCCAAGAAGACTAAAAGATGAATTCCTAGGATACCATAATCCTAAATGCAATGTGTCATGTAAGTATTTAAGAATCTTTTTTACATCATTTAAATGTGCTTCCTTACGACAAGATTGGAGCCTAGCATACATGCAAACACTAAATATGATATCGAGTCTAGAAGCAATAAGGTAAAGAACAGAGCCAATCATACCACTATAGCTTTTTCATCAATTGGCTTACTCGATGCATCTTTGTCTAGTTTAACAGTTTCACTCATTGGAGTCTTTGCTACCTTGCATCCATCCATGCCAAACCTTTTGAGTAGATCCTTCGTGTACTTGGTTTGGTTGATGAAGATACCCTTTTTGGTTTGCTTGATTTGAAGACCAAGGAAAAACTTAAGCTCTCCCATCATACTCATCTCGAATTTCGTAGTCATACATTTAGCAAATTCTTCACTAAGAGATTCATTAGTAGCACCAAATATAACATCATCAACATATATTTGTACAATGAGTGTATCTTGATTGTGTTTTTTGACAAATAAAATTATATCAACTTTGCCTTTTTCAAAATTATTTTGTAAAAGAAATGAACTAAACTTTTCATACCAAGCTCTTGGAGCTTGTTTCAAACTATATAAGGCTTTAATTAATTTGAAAACATGATTTGAAAAAAATATGAGATTCAAAACTAGGAGGTTGTTCAACATAAACTTTCTCCTTAATGAGACGATTCAAAAATGCACTCTTCACATCCATTTGAAAAAGTTTAAAATTCATATGACATGTAAATGTTAAAAGAATCCTAACGGACTTTAATCTTACTACGAGATCATCATTACTGCCTTATTCTTAGTTGTAACCTTTTGCAATCAATCTATCTTTGTTCCTAGTAATGAAACCTTGATCATCTAACTTATTCCTAAACATCCATTTACAACTTACAACAGGGTATTCTTAAGGCCTAATAATAAGTTTCCAAACTTTGTTTCTCTCAAATTAGTTGAGTTCATCTTACATATCAATCACTAAACTTTCATCATCAAGAGTCTCATCAATAGATTTTGGCTCAAATTAAGAAACAAATGCAAGATTATTGTTTAAAGCACGAAGTTGAGATCTACTATTTACTCCTTTAGATGTCTCACCAATGATAAGATCCTTTGGATGATATTCGGAGAATATCAAATCCTTAGGAAGTTCTTGAGCTAGGTTTTCTACTTATTGTGGTTGAGTTTCCTTAACTTTTTGTGATGACTTATTATCCTCAAGATTAATCATTAATTCTTTTGGAGTTGAATCAAACTCTAACTTCTCAAAGTCACCTGCAAGATTATCAACAAGAGACTCTTTCCCAAGATCAAGTTTACTAGATTCATCAAACACAATATTCATTGATTGTTCAATAATCATAAACTTTTGTTTAATACCCTATGGACTTTGCTATAGGTGGAGTAACATAGAAAAATGCCTTCATTTATTTTTGAATCAAAATTTCCAAGATTGTCCTTGGTATTAAGAATGTAGCATTTACACCTAAAAACTCTAAAGTATTAAAGCTTAGATTTTCTACTATTCCATAGCTCATAAAAAGTTTTGTTTAAAATGTGTCTTTTGAAAATACGATTGAAAATATAACAAGAAGTATTGATGGCTTCAGTCTAAAAGTAATTAGGCAAAAAATACTCATTGAGCATGGTTCTAGCCATATCTACTAATATCTTATTTTTCCTCTCTACAACACCATTTTGTTGTGGTGTTTTAGGAGTAGAAAAATTTTTGAGAAATCCTATTCTTTAAATAATAAGTTTCAAAGATTCATTTTGAAATTCCTTTCCATGGTCACTTTTAATAGAAGAAATGAAATAACCTCTTTCATTTTGAACTCTTTTGGAAAAACTTTTGAAAGTATCAAAAGTATCATTCTTATAAGCTATAAAGGAAACCCAAGTAAACCTAGAGTAATATTCAACTAGGACAAATGCATAATGCTTTCTACCTAGACTAGCATTCCTTGTCAGTCTTATTAAGTCCATATGGATTAGTTGAAAGGCTTAGAGGTACTTATAATGTTCTTTGATTTGAAAGAAATTTGTTGTCGCTTCCCTATTTAGCAAGGTCCACATGTCTTGTCTTTAGAGAAATTTAGCTTGGGAAGTCCTTTTACTTATTTCCCTTTAGATAGACTTTGTAGAAGCTCCATGCTAGTATGACCAAGCCTTTTATGCCAAAGTCAAGCGTCATTGCCAAAAGACACAAGACACTTGAAGGATTGGTTAGCCAAATAGTCTAAGTCAATTAAGTAGGTATTGCCTCTCTTTTTACCCTTAAGATTACCGTTTTATCCATCAAAGTGGTAATCTAGCATTTTCTAAGGTTAAATGTGACCTTATTACCTTTGTCTCTTAATTGTTTTACACTTAATAAATTACGTTGCAAACCTTTAACTAAAACAACATTGTCAATAATTGAACAACCATTTTTATCAATTATTCCAATGCTAATTATCTTACACTTAACATTGTTCTTAAATGTGACATTACCACCTTTCATTTCTTATATGGCTATGAATAACTTCTTGTTTCCTGTCATATGCTTTGAGCACCCACTATCTATATGTCAATCATTGTCCTTATTGGTGGTTGCCAAACATTCCTATAAAACATAAACAATTTATCTTTATTTATGTATCCAAGCATACTTGGGTCCTTTGGGGTTAGGTCTAGAAAGGTCATCTAGTTTAACGTGAGCCTTTTTAACATAGCAGAAAATGTTTATGTGACCAAACTTCATATAATAATGACATTGGAGCTTATACTTATGAGTCTTTCTCCTATGCATAACCTTAGTATGAGTAGGGGCCTTCTCATACTATGATGGTGTGAGTGTATACATGTGCATGAGTGTTTGGGAGTATAAGATAATTTTTTGTGTGTGTTAGGGTGAGCATGCTTCTTAGTATACATGCATGGTTAGCCTTTTTTGGCTTAGGCTTTGAGCCTTGAGGTGTCTTTTTCTTACCCTTGGGCATTAGTGGCTTAGTGCTAGGAGCACTCTTTCTCCCAATGACCTTAATACTAGATATTTGAGGTGTTAATGCTCTAATGAATGTTGTGAGAAGGGGTGTAGATGAAGAAAAGGCTCCATTGAAGCCTAAACCTTGTCTTACTAGGGCAAGTCTTTGAGATATAATTAGTGTGTCTAAAGCTTTCTTCCCTTTGTGAAACTTAGAAATAAAATTTCTAAGCTCAATCACTTCTCCTTTTAAGGAATCATTTACTTTCTCAAGGAATTTAAAGAAAAACAAGACTTAGTAAGATTTTCTACTGACTTTTTGAGCTCTTTATTTGAAGTCTTCAATTCACTTTCAAGCTCATTTAATGAGTTAAACTCATTTTTTAGTTTTGAGCATTTCTTCTTGTAAGTTTTCAATTGTGATTTATACTTATCACATCTTAAGGTAAAAGCTTCTAAAAGCTCATCATCGTAAGCATCATTACTATTACTAGAGTGAGGTAAAGAACTTACCTCATTAGAAGAGTCATTTTTTGCAATGAAACAGAGATTTGTCACTTCCTCATCTTCATCCTCCTCATTAGAGTTGTAATCCCAAGTGGCTTTGAATCTTTTCTTATGTTCCTTATCTCGTTTCTTCTTCTTTTTCAGCTTGGGACAATCATACTTGATATGGCCTTATTTTTTACATTCATATTAAGGTACTTTATTTTTCTTTTCCTTGAAGTTAGAGGATGCCTTCTTGAAGTTCCTTCTTCTTCCGTCTCCTTATCAGCTCCTTGATTTTTTTTATAAAGCATGACCAACTCTTCCTTTTTCTTTTCACTATCATCATCATCACTTGAGACAATTTCTACCTCTTTATCTTTGGTTAAGGATTTAAGGGTCAGGGTCTTTTTTTCTATTTTATCATTCTTGTCCTTCTGCCTTCTCATCTTCTTCATTTTCTCATCCTTTTTCAAGGCTAACTCATGAATGAGAAGCTCGCTTATGAGGACATTTGTTGGCATTTTTTCAATTTTTGGATTTGACTTTTGAATACTATATACCCTTGTACCAAACTTTTCAACAGGTAAGATTTGAGTATTTTAATGTTTACCTTATGATTGGTGAGTAATCTACCGAATTTCTTCATATTCATGATGATGGCCAAGAGTCTATTCATCATATCAGTGATGGTTTCATTGTCTCTCATAATAAATATCTCTCATTCTGTCAATACATCTCTAACCTACTAGAATTCACCAAACTTATGCCTTCATAACAATTTTTCAATGCCTTCCAAAATTCTATGAGCAATGAGACAATGTTGTACTCTTCCAATTTCCTCCTTTGACAAGGAGCTAAGAAGAATTGTCATTGTGATTTTGTTTTTCCCATTTGATCTTCTGTGATATCACTTGTTGGCCCTTAAGCACCAAGAAGGGAGAGGAGGGGGGAGGGTTGAATTGGTGAAATATTTTAAAAATTGGAGGGAAGGTTTTGAGAGATGGAAATAAAAGAAGTAGAAGAAGAGTTAGAGACACGAGATTTTATAGTGGTTTGGGTGTTAACAAACCCTAGGTCCACCCTCTAATTCTTCTCATTGGGTATTCTACTAACACTAAATGGTGTTTTCAAGTTTACACCAAACTTTTACATTTTGTGTTTTATGGCTCATACACAACCTTACAACTTATGTTTCAAGGCTCACACAAAAACTTGTCAAGTGTTTTCCCAAAGGCTCACACTTAATCTATACAAGAGTTTTACAGCTTGGCTAATTCTCAAACCTAAAAATAATGGTGTTTAATGCTCACACCCATCAATGCCAACTCACAAACAAGAATTAAAGGTTAAGAAATAAAATTATAAGAGCTTGGTTATATTCAATGTTATTTTCTTGCATTCATGTCTGTTTGGTGGAGTATTTATAGGTAATAACAACTAAAGAGATGTTACAAATAAACTATGTCTAAATCTTCAAGTTGTGCTAGGCAGATCTCGTATTAAATATCTGTGAAACTAATTTTGCGGTCTTTCTGTTTGATAAGGAAATGTAGCTCCATCAAATTGCGATCTTTACCACTATGTCACCCTCGTGAATTTTGATAAACCAATGGCTTTTTGGGACACTTGGCATGGGTTGGTTGTGGGTTTGATTTCCTCTAAGCAAATCCGAAAGTCGCGGTTGTGACTCTTACTGCAAATTCATCTATCATAATTTTACAAAATCCTTAGCAATATAGCGATTGTGATTTGCACCACGAATCCATATGTCCCATCTTCTTCCATTCTTCTTGCAAGATAGCAGTGATGAAATTGAAGTTCGCTCACGTGAATTAGAATGTTTTTTTTTTTTTTGCAAAACTTGATATTTAGACTCTCATTCAACTTTCAATACAAACTTATCTAAAAATCTACAAAAACAACACTTAAAATTGATGTTATAACATATTAATCTACATTGTTAAGATCAAAAGAGAGTTTGACTTAGGTTTAACCAACCTAATCCAACAAATATAAATAAAAATACAACTCGCGCAACACATGTATTCTTAACTAGTTTATATAAATGCGCAAAAACAATCTATTTAGGAGGTTAAGGATGGGAAAGGAGTTTGGAACAAGAAAGAAAGAAAGGTTGATGGAATAGAAAGAGAGAGAGAGAGAGAGAGGAAAAACAATTTTCCTTAATTGAAGGTTTTAAATTCAAATCTCCTTATAGTTGGAGAATTCTAATGGTATTTATCTCTAATTCTACATAGCTCATTTGATATAAAAGAAATTTTTTTTTGATCAATACAAAAAGGCTCAGAACATCACCAACTCATTCTTTATTCAACTTACACTTTTTATTATAAAGAGTGATTGAAGAAAATAAGATTTCAACTCATTCTCTAACTCTAAATTATAAATTAGAGAGTGAGTTTGCTCTTCACATATAAAGAGCTAAGATTTACTCTCTATACAAAATGTAATTAATACAACTTAATTTTTCATACATATCAATAATTGTTATTTTATTTTCTATTTGTTTTCTTTTTTGGAAAATTTTTTTCTTACTCCTCCCACAATATTCAAAGACTTTTTATGAAATAAAATAAATTAACATTAAATATTTTTATGAGATAAAACAAAATAAAAAAAGAAATATAAAGAGTTTATTAGTCTTAAATAAATTTATTTGTTTTTTATATTTAGATATTTTCTCTTTATTTTAAAGAGTATCATTGAAGATACTCTTAATCTGTAAAAAGCTATCCAGAAAAAAAAAAAAAAAAGGAGAGAGAGAGAGAGAGAGAGAGGGAGAAACACCTATTAAACTTAAGAGTGTAAATGAGTGGAGTTCAAGCATTGACTTGCTCAAAATTGATTCATTTATAAGGCTATCTCTAACCTTTAACTTCAAAGTAGCTAAATTTACTCTAAAATGCAATTTCTACAATAAATTTACTCCAAACCCATAACTTCAAAATGCAACTAAATTTACTCTAAAATTCACATATTCTTTCTTTAACTCATTTAATATTTCTTTTTATTAATATTATATTATTTATACGTTTTACATATTACACCTATATTTATTTCACACTTATCATTATACACTCATATATTAATTTTTAATAAATATTTAATATATTAATACATTAACACATTATTTTATTTCTATACTCATCATAATATACTATATTTATTTTTTAAAAAATAAAATATATTAACATCAACAAAAGATATTAAAATAGATTACGTATTTTTAATTTGTATAATTTAGAGTTTTATAGACATTAAAATAGATCATGTATTTTTAATTTGTACAATTTAGAGTTTTATATGGTATTTGTGTATTTTAATGTGGTCTTTGATGTGGTATTTGTGTATTTTAATATGGTATTTGTGTAATTTAAATTAATTATCATAAATTTAAAGAGTTTTATTAACAATAATGTGGTATTTGATGGTTTTTAAATTAATTACCATAAATTTAATTCTATAATTATTTAAGATTAGTATGTTTTATATTATTTTTAACTGATATTATTTTTTAATTAAGTGGAAAGAAAATTTGATGAAATTTTGTGTGAAATTATTATAAAATTCTAAATATAATTTACATGTAGACTACATTGAATATTATCTTTAGACTAAAATGTAATTTATGTATTGAGAAGGATGGATTTGTAAGATTTTAAAATAAAAAAATATTTGAGCAAAAAAAAAGTACAAACGTATATGGCTCAACACTATTCATCCACTGTAAAATCCAGTTGCAAATCCAGCTGGATTAGAGTAATATGTCATCTCACCCACTCTTAATTTGGAGTGGATTGGAGATGATCTAAATTAGTTGAGTTTGAGTTAAATATTTTAAAATCATTTAACCAACAAGTTGAGCTGGATTCAGGTATCACCAAAATTATGTATTATTGAGATTACCAAAAAACTCACAAGCATGAACGAACTTAATTGAGTCAAATTCTTTTTAATAGAATTAAATTATAAATCAATTTGTTAATGATTATTTTAAAATTAAGAGATATATTTTAAAAAATTAATGTATGTATTAATATAAACATAAATACTAAAAAAATAGATTTTATATTATAAATGTATATTGGCATATAAAACATATATTATTTTTTATATATGTTAAATCAGTATATAATTAGAAAGTATCTTCATATGTATTATAATAGTTGCATTTAAATTATTAACAAAATTATGTACATATCAACTCATAAGTTTATTATTGAGCTTATTTGCAAACTTAACAAGTCAAATATTGATAAACTTTACAAACTTAATGAGTTGAATATTGATAAACTTGAGATTGACTCATCAAATTAATGAATTAAGTTTGAGCTTAAATTTGAAACTTATTTAATAAATGAATTAAACTTAAACCACCTTTTATCAAGTCGAATTTTGGATAACTTGTAAATAAATTTAATTGATTTACATCTCTTATTAGACTCTCTCAAAAATGATAATTAATGTCTATTATGTTTTCATATTTATAGTTTTTTCTAGGTGCCTATTTGTAAACTTAAAATTCAAATTTTCTAACTTAATGTATTAAATAAAGTAACTTAAACACTTAATATCTTAAATAAAGGCTTTATTACTTAAGGTATTATTTTTAAGCGTTAACTCCTCAATTTTATCATATTAAATTATTTAGTTCTCTACTTTGTAAAATTATATTAAAATATTCATATATTTTGTTTATGGTAAATTCTATTAAAATTTCTACTAAATTAGTATAAAAAGTCGATATTACTCTTTAGTTTCATTTTAATTTTGATTTTCTACATCATCATTACCACACTACTCTTTGAACAATTAAAATACAGAAATCAAATTCGAAAAAATAAAATCAAATTGTTGACGAAACCGAAAATCCATTTCATTTTTAATTATTCATTGAATCAAAATATTCACAGAATCAAAAATCCAATCTCATTTTCAATTGTTCACGTAACCAAAATGTTCACAAAATGAAAAATCCATCTCAAAAACTTATTTCTCTGTTTGTGCGCAGTGGCCATCACACAAATTGTTGCTGCCAACCAATTTAACTCTTTTATTTGACAATTTGCGGATTTGCAAGCTTAGAGATTTAGAAAATTTGTGACAGTCTTCAAGCAAAGAATAAAACGCAATCTTCAACCAAAGCAGTAACAATAAAATAAAATAAAATAAAAAGAAAAAATAAGAACCTCAAGCAGAGCCATCCAATGTGAAAAGCATCTTACAGACACCTTAATCGAATTCCAATTAAAAACAAATTCAGAGACATTATTAAAATTGCACCTAATGTTTTGGATTTTTGAAATCGATTTGTTGTACAATTAACAAACAATAATGGCTTGGTTTGCCAAAGTTTGGATTGTGCAGTAATCATCGACGTAAAGGGATTCAATAGGAGTATTGGATGAGCCTGCCATGGATTGAATCGAATATTAGTAATAGGAATCGAGTTAGGGTTAAAGGTTTGAAAAGTGCGGCTATTTACTGGACACTCGAAAGATATTTGAGATTTTAAAGAAATGAAGATAGAAAGGTTGATGAACTGGTACGTTCATTTCTTCATTCAGATAAAGACGGATATCACTTTGACATTGAATGTGAAAGTTTATCACAACACCTGTGGAGCTAGAAATGATGATTTTAACGAAACGGTGGAGGTTTATAGGAGTTAATAAAATTTGATAAGAATTCAAAATTTAATATAGAATTAAAGATATTATAATTATTTTAGATGAATTTAGAAGAATATGAAAAGAAAAAAAGGTAATTTTAAAATTTAATTTGTTGATTTTATTGTTTTTTATTGATAAAAATTATGTTAAAAATAAATGAAAGTCATGTTTAGTATAACAGAGTAAAAACATAAAGATATTTAGTATTTCATGTGTTTCATATATCTGTTTTTTTAAAATTATACACTTAAATTAAGAAAACAATTAATTAGAAATAATTTAAATTAATATTAACTAATATAACTTTAATTGTTTTTAACTAAAACTCTATACTAAAACTAATAAGAAAACATTTAATTAGAAAAGAAAAAAAAGATGATGATGAAGGTAAATTTAAAAAATAAACAATTAATGTTATATTAATAATATAAAATGACAATTATATTGAAATAAAAATTTTTTCTAAAACGATAGATATTGTGAAATAAAATGAGTATAATTTTAGAAAATGAAAGACTAAATAATCTAATATAGAAAAACTTAGGAGGTTAAATTTAACCCTACTTTTAACTCTCACTTCATTCATACTTCTGCATTATCCTGCGTCGCTTGTAGATCACTTGTTTGTAGAAGCACTCAAATCTCATCACGCCCAAGACATTCTTGTGCCAGAACTATTAAAAAATATTTTTGTTAATTTGAGTGAAATAGCTAACGCTATTTCCAATTTCTAAAATTATATTAAAACTAGAAAACTATAGAAATAGATAAGTTGAAAATACACATCAATTTCAGATATATAGAAACTAGGTATAAACAAAACAAATGACATTTTAATTTGCAAATCGACATTTTTTTTTAAAAAAAAAAATCATATTTTACAAGATTAAACCATTGGGTATTCAAATTTGATATTATGTTTTAATTTTGTAATTTTCATTTGAAACCAAAATCTATTTTCATTTCAAATAAATAACTATTCAGATATTATTATTATTATTATTAGTACTACTACTCTAAATGGAAAAATGTCACAACTCTGAGTTATGACATCACTAAAATAAGGTTTTATATTAATAAAATGGTTGATATATCACTAAATTAAAAATTCTTTAATAATAAACTTCAACATTTTTATATCAAAGGTAGTATATGTATTTTTTTGGCAGGGGAAAGTAGTATAGATTCACAAATAAGAGGAACTAAATTCTAATCCTTTCAACTTAATTTTACGACATCTCAAGAGCAGGGATGATAAATTTTCTTTACTTTCAAACCCCAAATATTTCCACAACATTTTCAGAAAAAAAATTTATTTTATTTTGGACATTAAGTGGTCAACCAAGATTTAAGGTTATATAGATTCATTTTTGTCCAAACCGAATTTAATATATTTCTTTGATGAATCAAACCAACCGACGCAAACCTACTGGTTCTATATACTTTTGTTTTGGTTTAGATACTTTGTTTTTATTTAATTTTTTTTAACTGAAGATGTTTGGCATATTACTCATAAATCGTCCAAACAAACCTATGTACTTAAATACTAAAAAATATCATTATTTTTGCACCCATAAGTTTAGCTTAGTGGAAAGTGCATAGTTAGATCTTGAGTTTGAGTCCATTTCCCCATTGTAACTTTAAAAAATATATATATTATTATTTTTTGGAAATTAGTTAGGGAAAACCAAATAAGGATAAGTATAATTCAGCATAAATCACCCCCTGGTGTTTTGATTATCTTAACAAAAATGATTATACCATTAGCATCCATGCTTTTTCTTTTCCCTTTTATCAAACAGCAGGAAACTATCCTTCCATAAATGTTGGACTTGGAGGGAACTTTAATCTTAATCCAACAATGTAAAGAGAAGACTGCTAGGAGGCGTCGAAATAATTTCAAGCCAACCCTGTTTAAAGATTAGTGTTTCAAGCATATGTTCCATCATATCTACAAGTAACTTTATTTTGTTATAAATAAAACCGACGAATTCACCTTTAGCAATTGGAGAAAAAAAGTATAAATCTCTTGTGCACATTTGGAAGTAAATTAGTCTTGCACAAGAAGGAAGCCCGAATTTCACCCCCCTTTGGAAAGGAAAAATGAGAAAATTATATGATTGCAGCTTTCTCCAAACCATGGGTAAAAACATGACAGACCCCAAAGGTATGATCCCTCCGTCGCCTCAGATAAAAGAGCTGCTCTATTTTATTTTCTTTTCATTCCAAACCTAAGCCTGTATTCAAAGAGATAGTTGTCCATACATAATGAGATGTATGGATTCCTAGTTAGCCTTTAAGCATGGAGAAACTGCCTTTTTACTCCTTTCAGTGTATGCTAAACTAACAACCTGGTAAAGCCTGAATATACTCAGGAAACCTGTAATATACACGAAGTTTTCTTCTTTTATTCCCATTTTGACTATCCTCAAGAAAGATAACCATATACTATACTGATCATTCATAGCACTCAAATCTCATCTATTAACTAAATTATCTAATCTTGTTCCAACATATCGATGATATAATTCCATTCATTGGTCTATAACAATGATGTTATCCCAACAAGGTTCTACTGTCGAGAATATCTGCTAATTGGTCATCACCATCTCTATTTCGACTTTCTATTTTCCAGTCCATTTACACAACGCTCTCACTTCAAGTACATAGCTAAAAAAACAAACAAAAAAAAAACCTCAATCTCATGCTTAGTATACCACTCACTCGACCTTTTCTTTCTTGGTTATTGATACTCAGGGTTAGCCAAAAAACCTCACTTGAAGGATATTATACATAGATACAATATATCATCACTAGGGGTAAAAGGAGCGTAGATTCATTACAGAATATAGATTTCTAACAGAAAACATAGGCTTGTCATGTGGCTAATCATGACATTAGCCACGAAAAATCCTAAACAGAGTAATCGGTCATATTGTATTACTCTTCAGATAACAATCCTCCTAACCTAAGTTTCCTGCGACAGTCAACAAAAAAGTTCAAGAAAACTATAGTAGCACTCGTACTCTTCACTCTGTCACATGAAATCACTCAAAAAAAACAAACATAAAAACGCATCATGATGGAAAAATAGCAAATATATAGGGAAAGCCTGGGAGTTTAAACTTGAAAGCAAACCAGCTAGAATTGCATATTTCAATCGCACATAGGGGAACACTATTATACCTGGCACTAATATTCAAATCAAACAGAGCTTTCCATCCCCTTTTTTCAGGTAGTACAAAAAATTAACCTATCAAAACACTACAACCTTATACCAGTTACAAAAGCACAACTTAGCGCAAGGCTCTAAAACTTCAGGAAAGATGATAAACAATATATTTTCACATACAGATGACATACATACAAGAGACATGTATCAGCATCAAATATAAACGCAAATCCAGTGATCTGAGCCTAACATGGAATTACGGGAAAAGGAACACACAGTTGCCAAATGGTTCTGTGGGAAATAAACAAAACAACATGTGCTAAAGCAGGAAACAGGACATGGAATGTTGAAAGTGTTCTTTCAGTAGTTCATGCTTAACCTTTTCTGTGGCAAGAACTAAGCATACGACCTATCTTATCACCATCTCACCCTTTATACACAGGTAAACCTCAGAGGAAAAGTAGTCACAACTCAGGCCCCTAAAACTTTCAGATAAGAATGTATATTTTCCACCACATGTTATGTCAGGTGACAAATAGATTCACAAGTTCACATAAGTATGCCTTCCTTGCTGTGATCTTTAAGCATAATGGAAGAAAAAGACATCACTTATGCTGATACCTAAAAATTTGGTCCCCGTAGGAGTGTAATAAAGCTGAGTTGAGTCTAATATTGTCAAGCTCAAGCTCATTTATAAAACCTGAAAATAAAGCACCGTGCATTTTTTTTTTTTTAAAGCTTGAGCTCAGCATGATAAAATATTCAAATTATTCATGTTCAACTCAATTCAATTCGACTAGTTATTTAAAATTTTTTTGAAATATCAAATACAAACCCAAAAAAGCTCGATTGAGCTCGAACTTTAAATTAGCTTGACTCAAAATCTACTAAAATATAACTGGTAAAAGGGTAAAGATATTGAAGCTCAATTAGACTCGCTAGCATTTCGAGTTGATCTCAAATAGCTTGCGAACTATCTCGATTCATTTATATCCCCACTCAATAAGGTCATCAATCACCCCATGCAATTCAATTCTTAAATGAGCTTGTCTTTTATAAGATTTTAGCGTGCTATTGGGATAAGACTTAGTTCATGCATGACTAATACATCACTATTATATTGCGCTGATATTGACCTTTTCTTTTGGGAGAAGGACACAAATACCTAAAACTAAATTACTTGTAATAAATTTATCGCAAGTATTTATAATATCTAAAAAAACTAGCTTGGATGAGATTTTGACAATTATACTCTCAAAATCTGTTAATAATTGAATTAAGCAAAACATAAAAACAAATATTCTTACCTTAACAAACTCTATAAAAAAAGAAATTGTAAATTTGTTATTTAAAAATTAAAAGATAATTTTCTTACCTTAAACAGTTAGATTTATCGAATTAAGAAATAACGTTTCTCAATCGATCTTCCACTTGATTTTTCTTATCAAATTCATTTACATTTTTTGATGGATCAAATCGTCTTCAAGTTTATTCACGTTTTTTGATGGATCAAAATTAATAAAATAGATATTCTTCTTCACACACAATTACAAATTTGTAAAATCAATTATAGAGAGAAAATTTTTCGTGACATATTTTTCACTCTAAAAATAATTTTAATATGATTTCAAATATTTGTTTTATTGTTTAAAATAAAAAAAATATGAGTTTTGATATATTATGGATGAAAAAAATTAAAAATAAATATGTTTGAATTCAAAATCAATCATAAAAGAGAGGAAAAATTGACTTATTGGAGATTAAAGATGGTGTTTACGCTTAATTCTTCATACAGAAAATAGTTTGCAAGAAAATATTTATTTTGTTTTTATTTTTTGATGATGCAACTATCGATAAAGAAAAAGAAAGAATTTGAAGACGATGTTTATATTTAGTTCTCTTTACACGGTAAAATGCTTATAAATGATTTATTACTGATTTATTTCAGTTCATTACTGGATTACAAATGATTTATCACTGATTTAAAATTGTTAAAAATTAAATATAGAAAGCAGTTTGCAGAAAAATATTTATTTTATGTTTATGTTGTATTTATTTTTTGTTGATGCAACTATCAATAAACAAAAAAGAAAAAAACAATTAGAACGTAGATATCAGCTTCAACCTCTAATAAACACAATTTTCTCTTTTTATAATTAATTTTTAGCTCAAAAGTATTTATTTATTAACTATTTTTCATCTAAAATATATAAAAACTCATCATTTTTCATTCTACACAACTATAACAACAAAAACAAAATCCTAGTATAATGTTACAAATAGTTTATTACTAATTTATTTTGTTTTATTATTAACTCACAAATGATTTATTACTGATTTAAAATTGTTAAAAATTAAATACAGAAAATAATTTGCAAAAAAAATGTTTAGTTTATGTTTATTTTTTGTTGATGCAACCATCGATAAACTAAAAAAAAAAAAACAATTAAAATGCAAATATCATCTTCAACCTCTAACAAACACAAATTTTTCTTTATTTATTACTGATTTTTAACTCAAAACTATGTATTTGTTAACTATTTTTCATCTAAAATATATAAAAACTAATTATTTTTTATTCTAAACAACAATAACAGCAAAAACAACTATTGAATATTAGAAAACAAAAATAAAATCTCACAATCTCATCTTTATCTTCTTCTTTTTCTTCATCTTCTTTATTTTTTTAGAGAGAATATATAAAAACTCCTAATTTTTTATTCTAAACAATAATAACAACAAAAATAACTATTAAATCTTAAAAAACAAAAACAAAATCTCACAATTTCGTCTTCATCTTTTTCATTTTTTTAGAGAGAAAATGAGTGAAAAAAAATAAAAACAACGAAATGAGTTCCCTTACAATGCATAAGTTATGTTATGTCCAATTTAATAAAGTAAAATATAAGCAATCTTCCTAAATAAGGATGTTTCGGTGTACTAAAACATGAATAGATAAGAATGAAAAACAAACGAAAATAAGAGCGTAAAAAAATAAAAATGAATGTACTATAATACATTTTTAGAACATGTAGGATATAAAAGTGTTTGACAAAACAAAAAAGTGCACCGCGTCATTATTTCTCTTTTTCTTTTCATTAATTAAGCTCCCATTAGGATTCAAACTTGCAACCTCGCTGCTCTAGAGATGTGACTGAAATACCATTGAGCCAAATCTTATTGGTTGGTCATGTAATCTTATTGGTTGCTATAAGCAAACATTTTTTTTTTTTTTTTTTTTCAAATGTGTGGTTCCCTGATCCGTTTGAAATACAGCATTGCCCTACCCAGATATTCCAAACAAAGTATTTAACTCGAGTATTGACTAGGTATAAAGCAAGTTTCAAAATGACAAAACAGAATGCAATAAATTATGCTTTTCTGTCCACTACTATGTTTGAATTGTTGCCATCGCTTATTCTGTAAACATAATAATATACTTGTGCAAAAACTTCTTTTTCCATTTTTACAGCATGAAATCGGTAATTGAACGATGTAACAAAACAAAAGGACATGTACAGTTGCTGAATCCAACATCAGAAGTTAAGGTAAATACTCCGTCATTCACTCTTCATTTCTTCTCTGCATGTTTTACACTATCAAGTTTGTTGCATTGACTCCCCTACTCGAGTGGCAAGAACAAATAGCAAAACTGTCCATTAGTCTTATCTGAGCTAGAAATATAAGGTTTTAACATAATTTCATATTTTAAAAGTGAAATATGTAAGTGAATATACTGCAAGATATTATTGTTTTTGAAACACAAAATTGCAGCAGCAATGAATGAAAAATCACTGATTAAAAAAAATTTGAATGGTTTCAACACAGTGAAACATGTGAACCAGCCTAACAGCAGAATTACTGAGAAACAAATGTGAAAGAGAGTTTCATGTGGTTTATGGAAAGTGAGGAGAAAATGAACTATTATTCTGTCACCAATATATGTCAACTGTTTTTGAACTAGTATAACACATTCATAATGCACCAGAACTTAAATCCAATATCTACTAAACTACAACTAAACAAATGTCCACATTCTGGCTTAGTGCACAGTATCTGTGTACAAGGAGAGAAGAAAACAGAAGTGCGAAGAAATAGAAAATGAGAATATGTATATACACGTGTATTCTGTTATAATTGAACCCAAACAGACACGAAAAAAGTCCTATTGAAGTATTTGAAGCACAAACAGACAAAAGAAAAGTCATATGAAGTATTTGAAGCACATGCTTCCTTTAATCTGCAGCAAAAATGAGAATCTTGGAATCAAAAACCTGCATCACCACAAAGTGATCCAAGGCATTTAAGTGTGCACACATGTCATGACCAATGAAAAGTGCAACTAGGTTGATAACCTGGAATTCTTATTTAGGCCAAGTTGTTAAACAGTAGCTAATTGATGTATTAGTAGTGCCAGTATAAATAACAAGTTATATTAAACATATGGAATGATTAATAATAGAATTTACCATCCTATTTTCTCTTTCTATCTCTTGATCTTTGTCTCTCCCCATCTCTTTCTCCAGTTCTCCTACCCCTTCCTCTAGTTTCCTTCCCTTTCTTCCTCTTTCTCCCTTCCAAACACTTTTCTTGCAACTCAGATCACAACATATATACATGCATTACATAGAAAAGCATGTTCTAGAAAAATAAACTACAGGTTTCTTAAAGCAGTCTATATTGACTGGAACTCCACATTGGTATATGACTAAACAAGAGGAATTCACAACAGATCCTAGATGCTGCAGACAAATCATAATGCAATATGTAATCGTCCTTTGCTTAAGTCATTTTACCTATTTAGTATCAAACTCCCATCAAATACCCAAATTTAAATTTTGGAAGTGTTCATAGCTTGTGTTTCCTGTTTTCATGTTTTTATTGAAAAGTTACTTATTTCTCATTCATGTATTGCAATGGAACCATTAAGCAGACTCTGCTTGATTCTTTTGATTTGGAAGCCCCAGAAACCAGTTTAGTAGTTAGTACAATTCTTTTGGTAACATGTATCAACAGGGAATCAGCTAATTCAAGCTTAATCAAAAGACCTGCAATCTTAACTGATATCTAGCATGCCTTTATTGCATCTTAAAGCGCGCTTTATTAATACACATTAAAACATGAGTGTGCACATACAGACATGCATATCTCATTCATTTGCATAACTTTATATTGGATATTGGATTTTATAGTTTTGGCAAAGGGAAGCAGCAATCTTATGGCAACAACTGCACACCTTGCAACAGAGCCATCGGTACAACCCATACTCCTTGACATTATTATTATGTAAAATTGTGAGAAGGATAACAATATAAAATAAGAATTTAAAATTTGATACTTAGCAAGATTAATATTGGGCACAATCAAAGTCATGTCATCTTTCCAGTCTCAGAAAAAGTTGTCAAAACATTGAAGAGATTTAAAAAAATTAGAAAAAATAAAACCCATTAATAGTGAAAACAACACATAATTAAGGCTTTATTTTTTTTTCTGAAACTCCTATTAATAAATAAATATGGTATGCAGTTAAACATACACTCTACAGAACATTACTAAACAAGTTTCAGAAATCATATCCTATTCTAGCCCAACAACACTATGTGAGGCAATATACTGAAGTTAGACATCAAACATAAAATAGCGGAAGAGATGGCCGCATATGTTGACAGATATGAGACATTAAATATATAGAAGGGCTATTGATTAAAATACATATACATTCTGATATGACAGGCAATTGTTGGGAGAACAGCTTTATGGCTTGAGTGTCAAAGACATACAGAGTTTAGAGAATCAATTGGAAATGAGTTTACGGGGTATCCGCATGAAAAAGGTCCAAACATTTGCAGTTCAGAATACATGTGGTATATAATCCTATGGCATCCTATTAATGCCTATGCATTACATTTGAATTTATGCAGGAACAAATCTTAACTGATGAAATAGAACAGCTTAGGCGAAAGGTCATTCAAAGAACTCCTTAGTCCTTTTCTCATAAGTTTTGGGTTTGAAATATTTCAGTTGCCATACTAAAGTTCTGGTGTTTTCATCATAGGGAAACCTTATGCATCAGGAAAACATAGAACTGTATAAGAAGGTAAACCTTATACGTCAAGAAAACATGGAGCTGTACAAGAAGGTAATGTAGTTTGATTACTCAAACACTTCAGGCATCCCTAGAAAACTAATCAACCGCCATTAAATTCTCAGAAAGAACGATAAATATGAATCTAAAAATTTTTACTATGCTCTACCATGGGCTTATTCTTTCAGGTTTATGGCACAAGGGATGAGAATTCAACAAATGGAAATTCTTTTGCCATGTATGGTTTCAACAGTGAAGAAAATGCCCACATCCCCACCTATCTTCAATTAAGCCAGCCTGAACAGCCAAACTATGAGACGCCACCCGAAACAACAAAGCAAAGGTAAGAAGGAAAAGATCAATATCCTTTGGAAAATGGATGACGACCATGAGTCCACACACTTCAATATTGATATAATTTGTTTATAAAGCTGCAGCAGAATACAACTGCAGTGAAGCATCTTAGCCATTAAGGCAAATGATAATCCTCATAAGGTAAAACAGAAGAATATGGTGATCGGTGAGTTGATCTAGATTAAGGCAATCTACAAAATAAATTTGACCTTGTCGATGGTATCGAAATTCATCTGGAGTCGTAATAAGTGAAGACGCTGATCTATTGTAAAGTTGCCTATTAAAGAAAATTTTTTTAAAAAAGAAATTGGTGCATGCTTATAATTATTCTCAACTATTTAGAGCACAATTTTTTTTTTTTTTTTGGGTCGGGGGGCAAAGAAATTAAACACTGACTCACTAGTAGACACCAAACACAGAAGATTACCAATTTCGAGACAGATCACATACTATGTTAATGACCTCTATGAAAACTGATTGTGTAACAAAGCTGCTCAAAAACCTGTGCCAGAAACAAAATCAAATAAATAATATTAACTAGGAAATATGATTCACTTGCTGCGGATTAGGAAAATATTTCATTACAAAAACTGTACATTTGCAGTAGGAAAGAAACCTTTAATGCCTCATTCCATCCACTTCTATGATATCCAGCAATTAAATATGTTCATACTTTGTGATAGTCATAGGTCAAGCACGTCTTTGCTCATGCTAACAAAAGTTTGTTTTTCTTTAAAAGGGACTTGAGAGGGACACCATGTGTATAGTATGAGGCATGCAACAATTTGAATTGCTAAAAGAGATTTGGATTCCCCTTCAAGTATATAGTTTTAATGAAACAACAAACAATAATCACCACTTAAGAAAGATCTTAAAAGGGCCTGCAGCTTAAAAAAAAAAAAAAAAAAACAGTTTTCTGGAAATAGAAGATGTATTACATGTCACCCAGCTTCATTGTGCTGCAGGAAATTTGCGACGGTAACTAAACACTAGGACCTAGGTACTCAGATATTCCAAAAGGACTAACTCACGGACTAAGATGTCTGCAAATAGCTTCAAGCAGAGAGACAAAATGTTTTATAAAATCACCAATATCAGCTTAATTTTGTGACACAATATCCAATAATTTTTTTCTTTTTCTTAAATGTTTTTCTTTTCAAAGGAGCGTGCAAGTCTAAGGTAAGCAAGCGCTGTCAAGAGAATCATCTTCATAATTTAGTTCAAGTATAGGCCACACATTCAATTGAAAACATCTATACTCTTCTTAAAGTCAGAGTCCATATGACATTTGACCTTCCACTTGTCCTTAGATAGAAAGAACTTATGCTTTGCAACAGTAATCATTCTCGATAGGCTAACAATTGCACAAAATCATCTGCATACTTCTCTCATACTACGCAAAATTTCTACTGCATCTAACTTCAAACGAATGCAAATAATTTAAAACGAATGCAAATAATTTAAGTACCAACCTTATTTTCTTCTTCCTTGCCATCTTAAGAACGGCATTAGAACTTTGCAGGAAAATCAGATCATCCTCAGCCAAATCCCAATGTCTAATGTTCCACAGTTTCAACCATGGCAAGAGTCTCTTCTCTACTCCTACTTTAATATAAACAAAGCACTGCTTAATGAGCTCTCTGTATCCTGGTTAAACAGATAGTATAACAACAATGCATAAAGATTTCAAACTATCACAATTAAAGAAACTAAAACAGCAATTGCTTGCTCCTTAACCCCGACCTCAAAAATAGAAGCCAAATCAGTAATTACATACAATTATCAAGTATGAAATGATCTTTTTGTTGCAATTTGACTTGAGAAAACACTACAACTACTTAAATGGCATCATATGTTTTAGGTCCAAACAAATAAGCACAACTTATGTAATGACTGGTGTTATTCAATTAATCTCTCTCTTAAAATGGATTTGTGTAAACAACCTATGCATAGGTAAGTCTCTCAGTTCCCAGTTATAGCATTTAGACGCTTTATTATGTTGGTGTTTGCAGCTCAAAATGATAAACATGTCCGTCATCACATTGTGCTAGAGCAAAGCACCACATTGCAAAAGTGGGCATACATATCAATTCAGGTGGTTTTTCTAGATTCACATTGCATAAAAATGTTTCCAAAGACCACACTCTAACCAAGAAATAAAAGCACGCAATCTCTAGGGTGACACAAATGCTAATACAGGACTTAAGAAAGCATACGTCATGCTGAGCAGCCATTCTGAACATATTGTCATTTACAATAAAACCAATATGATAAAATATCCATTTTCTCAATTTAAGAAAGACAGCAGCAGCAGCACATAATGTTTGTATTTTGAAATTTGATAACTAGAGGAAATTCTTCTGTGCTAGAAATAGCATGCATAGATATATTATAACAAGCACGCAAACTTCACATTCCATGCCCAGGAATAATATATCAGCATTCTATCTGATGGTTTAAAAATCAAACTGGCATAAACTGAATCACGAGTCTACAATTAAGAGCTACCTACACATCCAGCTACAGCAAGGATCATCATACATGAAGCTTACAAGAATGACTATGTTTAAATATATTTTGACAATTTCTTATAAAGAACAAATCTGATCACCAGAAGGAATAGAAGACAGAAGGCCAGTCCTAGAACAAGGACACTCAACATGACTGAATATTTTCTAGAGGGAAAGAATCAAATATGATATGAAATATCTATTCACATTCAATTGCTGATTTTCACAAACAATAATTCGTATAACATAATTAATCAATGAGATCATTCAAATAAGTATCACATAAACATACTGTTTAAATAATTTCAAATAATATAAATAAATTAAAGTCCGCGCAGTGCGAAGGTTAACCACTAGTAAACAAACAAGCAAGCAAACAAAACAGTAAACAAAGTCCTAAGCCATTACTGAACCTCAACAATGCAAAACTCCAACAGAGGGCCAATTGAAACCTGAGAAACTAAAACAGATTACAGGAAGCCAGTTAACGATCACATAACAGAATATTTGCTCAATTGAAAACTACACAATGCAGACCTAACTGAATTGAACCAAAAAAAAAAATCCCTCTGGCGAATACCTAGTACAGGGCTAATTGAAACTTTAGAGCTAATAAAATCCAGAATTTGAGGCTAAACAGTAGAATGGTTGAAAATGCAGGATGAGAAAGTTACGTTACCAGGTGAAACGGAACAACAGCAGATGGAAAGCGCGAGCTGATGAAAATATCTGAGGCAAAGAGTTTTACTGCCGAGCTAAATACATGTGAAAGACTCAAAATATTTAGCTTTGAACTGTTGGGGAATGTGACAAGTCGTCCATATAATATTAATATAATATATGTGGCATTTTTATTATTTAAAATTATTTATTTTATGTTTCTTATACTACAGGTATTTGGAAATTTTGCTTTAAAATTAAACTTCTCCACGAAAAAAATAAAAATAAAAATTTAGGTTTGGTCTATGGATGATTATCAGTTGTTGCCTTGTTAGTTATAATATCGTAAAAATTTATTTATATTGAGTGTGCATTTTTTTTATACACTTATTTAATAATATAATAATATATAAAATAATTATTTATAACTAATTAATAAATTGTTGCACTTTTTTTTCCAGTGTAAAGATATTCATACATTATTATTATTATTATTATTATTGATCAAGGTTCAAATCTTGGAGCGAATGTCTGAGAAATAATTCTGAAGTTTATAGGTCCAGAGGATAGCTTGGCTAAACTTTCCATTTTAACCATGTTAATAGGTTGATGACAACTCCTTGCTTTTGCCATTTTAGGGTAAATAAAATTATTATTTATTAGTTTAGGGTATTAGAAAACTTATTTTTTTTTATTTTAAAGTGTTTTTTGATAAGTGATGGTCAAAAAATATAAAAATAATATTGTAAATAACGCAATTGAAAACGCCATTCATAATGTTTAATTATTATATTGTCTTTAATAAAAAATATAAAATTTAATAGTTTGGAAAAAAATTAAAAACATATTATACATTATTGACAATGGTGCAATAACTATAAACAAATATACAAAATTGTATTTTATTAAAAATTACAATTAAAATAACTTTTATTTATAAAAAAATTTATATAATGAAACTAATATTGTAATTAATGTTTAATAATTAATGAAAATGTATTTGATATAATTCAGTGATAAATATTTTTTTGTTTAATAAATATTTAATAGGATATTGAAAAATATAATCGATATATTTCAATAAGACAACTGATATTCTTCATTACATTAAATTAGATTAAAAAATATTAGCATAATGAATAAAAAAGATGAGTTTAAGAAAAAAATATTTGCAACTAAAATTATAATATTTTGTTAATATAATATTTGTATAGTTAAATTTCAATAAATGGTTCAAATCCAAAGTAGATGGCTTGTGGCAGGCTAGAGGCACTCAAGTGTAAAGTAGCGAGGTCCATGATGCTCTCTTAAACCTTCTTAGCTGAGTTCATGTAAAGATATGAAGGCATCAATCAAGTAAGCACCGATACCTATATCATCATGAGGCAAATCGAGTTCTTCAATCATCTCTTCAGCCACTGAAAATGGCGTATCGGAATTGAGATAAAAAGGAAATTCGATACGCTTTACTCCTCCAGCAAAATAGCCAACAATGTGCATAGTCAATTACAATGTGTCATCAGCATTTTTCTCCCCTCCTATTCTGAACTCATTTTTGTCAACAAACTTGCGCAGCTCCCAATTTGACAAACGCATAGCCTTGTTGGTGATGCTTTTGGTAGATGAAAGACTCGATCCCATGACCACAAATATGCAGAAACAATTTGCTTGGAATAGTTCTCTGTTGCTAGGAAAGGATGCTTCAAGAGTTGTATTGCAGGCAATCTCATAGATGCTGAAACAAGACACTTGTCTATGAAGTGCCTGACTTGGGGGTCATCCACTCTAGCAAGAGAAGCCGACTTTATGCTTGAGATAACCTTCTTAAACATATGTGCAGAATTGTTGCATTCACAGTATGGAGTTTCGCCAGTAACCATTTCCAGCATGCACATGCCAAAAGAATAGATGTCAACAAGTTGATTGTAACACTTGTCATCATAAAGCGCCGGAGCTATGAATTCAACTCTAGCCTGCGATTGTATGACAAGAGTCGCCAGTCCAAGATATCCAATTTTAACCTCGCCCGTGTTTCCGTTAACGAATATATTGTCACAAGTCAAATCAGCAAGAACCATAGGAGGACTATGAGTATGCAAATGCCTCTATCAATTTGCTTGGATCTTCCGCCTCGAGGGCATCATCATCAACCCCACGTAACCGTGAACTCATGACCAACAACACAAAAGAGAAAGAAAAACACCACCAGCAATAATGCAGAACCCAAACCTATATATAAAGCAATTCTACGCTATATATGCATATATATACTCTCCTTGATCGAAAAGTAATGGAACAGGATAATCTTTAATAAAGTTATATATATATATATATATATGAAAAAATAAAGACCAAATATGAAAGTCTTCTTATATTTTTGATATTTTATTATTATATTTTTAAAATTTTTCTAGTTACTATTTATAATAAAACGTTCAATTTTTTATGCTTAGTTGATTGAAGGAATAGAATATTGTATTTTACCATAGAAAACTAAACCATTTATAAAATGACTTACTTAAATATTTTTAATATATATTTTTTATGTGAAATCATTTTTTTAATAAAAATCAATATCTTAATTCTTGTGAAAATAATTTTTAAATTTTTGTGTATTAATGACTATCATAACTTGTAATTTTTTATTTGATTTCAGCAATGAAAAATTAATAATTTGTAAACTCCAAAATTAAATTTCTTATATTGTTATTAAATTATGCAATTAATAATAGTTAATAATCAATCAAAATTTTTAAATATCCTGCATCATTGGTGTATTAAATCACTTCTAAGCTTTATATTATAAAGAATCTCTTTTTTTATATATATCAAATACACTAATTGTAGTAAATTCACAAATAAACATTTATATACAATACATATATATATATTCGTAACAAGAGTCGCAATAAATGAGAATGCTTAGTAAGAATAAACATTCAGATCAAGTAGGATTATTATTTGGCTTGTTTTGCACCCAAATTAAGCTATGATTTATACCTTACAAGTGTTGTATCTAAGATTTAAAATTATACAGTTTTTTATTTTTTATAATATCTTATCATAATTGGACACAATAACTTTAAAATAAAAATGTTGATTTGATTTGAGTTATTTAAATAATTTTATTAGAAATTTGAAGAAATTAAATTGAAAGGATAGAGACAATAGAAATTGAGTGGAGGTTAACCCGAGAATAAATGGATTAAAATAAGTTTAGGTCAATTATTATTAAAAGGTTAGAACCAACCAATTAGATAGTTAAAGCCAAAATATTATATACTTTTATACTTTTTTGTGTACATTTCCAATGTGAGATTTTTAATCTTACCACTCTCCCTTAAGTGACGATGACTTAGCTGACCATTTGATATTGAAATTCCTCCCCTTGAAATTGAAATTGAATTGAATGCAGCGACAATATTGGACTGGGCCGCTGGTATCATGGATATCCAGACGAACATTGAATAATAGAAATTAAAATTGGGTCGGACCTGCTCTCATATCATATTAGAAGTTAAAAGAAATTAAATTGAAAGGGCAGTTGCAACAAAAATTGAGTGTTGAATGGCCTCTTTGTAAGTTTTGGGTTCTGAGATTTGATGAATGGTAGAAGCAAATACTTTATGTTTAGGAGTAAGTTGTGTGTAAGAAAAAACATTATTAAGGGTATGACGAGTGGTAGAAATGGCATTAGAATGGGGAAGAGAAGGCAAAGAGTGGTAATGGTAGGCTTGCAAATAGGCAGGAGGTCTGACAGATCGAAAAGAATGCCTAAGAAGGATTGAAGAAGGCAACGGTTGAGAAGGGAGAGGTGGTGAAGAAGGAAGAGGTATGGGAGGAGAAGGAGGAGAAGATGAAAAAATGTCCATAAGTAAAACAAAGTCTAGAGTTGCAAGAACAACAAAAGAATCTATGGTAGTGTTAGAAGAAGAATGGTATGGAAAAATAGTCTCATAGAAAATAACATCCCTCTAAATAAAAAACCTCTTTGTAGACAGATTATATACCCTATACCCCTTTGTGTGAGAGGGAAAACCCAAGAAGATGCATTTATCAGCTCTTGAATCAAATTTGGATCTGAGATCTGGTATGATAAAGGCATAGCACAAACAGCCAAAAACTCTAAGTGAGTTGAGATTCGGTGTATGACCATGAAAAAGTTCAAAAGGAGTTTGTTGGAGATGAGGGGTAAGGGTGTTTTGTTGATAAGAAACACAGCAAGGGAAATGCAATCTGCCTAAAAATGTAGAGGTAATGAGGCCTGAAATTTAAAAGCTCTAGCTATATTAGTTAACGTAAGAATCTTCATTATCAGTCTTTCCACAAAATACTATAGGATCAATCATTTGTGCAGAATCTGTAGCTCCCAACTGTCTTTCATGCTGCAAAACTATTGCAAAAACCTTATTTATGGATGGTAAGGGATCAAGAAGCATTATTTGAGATCAAACAGTATGAAAATTTTCATTCAATCCTCTTGAAAACCTGATCACATAATCACTTTATTGGTAATTCTTTACAGTTGTTAAAGCTCCATAAATACACTTTGGATCACAAGAACAAACAGGAATAGGCCTTAGTTTGTGAGTTCATCCCATAACACCTTGAGTTATGTAAAAAATTCAGTAACAGAAAGATCCTTCTGTTGGAGTGAGTATACCTCTTCTTGTAATTCTGCAATTCTAAACGCATCTCCTTGTGAAAAAACGATCTTTAACATCATTCCACACATCAAGGGCGACATCTAACCAAATCACACTCTTTTTGATGGAAGGAGAAACAGCTTATAGCAACCATGATTGAACCATTGTGTTGCATCTTTCCCATGCTTCGAAATCCACACCATTTGATACTTCCATCGACAAATTTTAACTTGTTCTTTGACTGAAGTGCCATGTTCATGGCTCGAGCCCAAGAATGGTAATTAGAACCGGTTAAAACTAGTGTAACAAGGATTAAGGATGGATGCTCATTAGGGTGAAGTAAATAAGGACTGGTAAGATCCTTAGATTTACTCTTAAAAGAAGAATGTTCCATGGAGAAATTCTTGAAAAAATGAAGAAAAACTTGCAGAGATCAGCTTGTGATAACGAAACAATGAAGAAATTGCAAAAAATTTTGTATTTGGAGTAACAATTGAAATAGGTCAAGAGTGTTTAATTGTTGCTCTGATACCATGATGAAATGCAATTAGTAACAGAGAATGAGTTTCCATTTTTCACAAACTCTATCTATTACTAATTGCATTTCATCAGTTATCAAATAAACTTTTGTTCTTTCTTAATATTTATAACTTATTCTATTAAAATCACTAACTTGTCCATATGTATATTCAATGAAATAAATAAAAATTAATTTTGATAAAAAAATCAGTAAAATTAATGAAAAAATTAAATTATGGTAAATAATAAAAATTATAAATTACAATAACTATAAGTTTTAACCATAATGATGAAAATAATCACAAAACGATAGTCAAAATACAACTCACAATTTCAATTGAATTTAATCTACATGTTCAAGTTATTACCTAATTTAACACTAAAGTTCTAGTCAATATGTATAAATTAGTACCTATAATTTTAGTTACAGTGTTATGATTATTATATTAAATTATAGATAATGTTTTCTTTTAAAGCTATTGTTTTCATAGCTAATTTTGTTGTTATTTTCTACCCTTTTATATAATATTAGTTAATAGTTATAGTTATTTTTTATGTTCTTTAATTAAATAATTTAATATTTTAACTACTTATTTTATTGAATTTTCAATGTGATAAATGACAAACTCATATAGTAAATAAATAAAATAAACTTTATTTTGAATCTTCACTTAAATTTTATTTCTTACATAATATATGCCAATTTTTTTAAGGGTTTGAACCACTCATGTATTAAATAGTTAATTTGATAAATGATAAACTTTTATTGTAAATAATTTTAAAACTAAAATAATACATTAGCATTGATCTCTTTGCAAGAAAATCTTTTATTAATTAATTTCTTAATTGATTAGTAATTTCACATTTTCAATTACTGAATCAACAAAATTTAGTCTGCATGGACTTAGAATATAAATAGAAAATAAATTTCAATTTAAAATTATTTTTTTCATTTACATGATTTGCTATATATTTATCCAAATTTGTTCATTATAAGATTTCTGAACCTTATGTACTTGCACATTATAAGCTAACTAGTCACTAACTTGTACATACTGCAAATTATAGTGTACAAAAATTTATAAAACAATTAAAAATATTTTCATCCTATTTTTTATTATAAATATGAAATATCAAATAAATAATTAATTTAAAGAATTTTTAAATTTTTATCATTCAATTTTGATAAATAATTAATTTTTATTTCATTGAAAATATTTTTTATCAAATAAATAAATTTTTTAAACCATTGAATAATAAATTAATTTTTATTTTAGAAACTCAAAAGTCATATGTAAATAACAAAACATTTAAAAGGCAAACGTAAATTATAAAATATTTTCATAGAATGGCTCATATCAAGCCATAAATATTTTAAATAGTTGATGTGTCAAATTATTAGTATTTGTTAAAGGTGATGTGTTAAGCAAAGAGAACAAACTCTCTCTCTCTATATATATATGTGTGTGTGTATGTAAGCTCTCGCGTTTTGGCTATTTTATGCTTTAACAAAGAGAATAAACTTTCTCGCATATTAAGTTCTTAATATTTGTATTGCTTGTATGTCAAAATATCAAAATTATAAGTTGATGATATGTGAATTTGTATTAAATTAGTTTTAAAATATTTCCTATTATCAAATATTTCATAATATAAATTAATCAGTATAGTTTTATTAATTGACAGTAATAAAAAAATCAATATAATTCTAATATTAATTTCATTCTATTATTATATAATATATTTTTTATAAAATTTAATTATATATATATATATATATATATATATATATATAACTTCTACCATCATGTCTATATGAAAAATAATAATAGAATGGCTTATTATTTCTTTAATCAATCCAATTAAAATTTTTCTTGTTATTATATATCTTAAATATATTAATAAATATTTATAAAAATATTTTTTTATTAAATAATTTTAAAAATATATAAAATTTTATATTGTATTAAAATCAATTAATATCTACTTTTATAAAATTAATATTAATATATTAAATGTATATAGAAAAGAAAGATACAAAATTTTTATTAAATATTTTCATAGCATGACACATATTAAGCCATAAATATTTTAAATAATTGATGTGTCAAATTATTAGTATTTGTTAAAGGTGATGTGTTAAGCAAAGAGAACAAACTCTCTAATTATATATATATATATATATATATATATATATATATATATATATATATATATATATATATATATATATATACTTTGGCTATTCTATGCTTTAACAAAGAGAATAAACTTTCTCACATTAAGTTCTTAATATTTTTATTGCT
>CATIWR010080054.1:0-14147 GCA_949677035.1 Omphalea diandra
TTAGGTGTGAGCATTAAACACCAGATTGTAAGGTTCTGTGTTAGCCTACAAAAACACTCTAAAAAAGGTTTTAGTGTAAGCCTGCTAAAACACTTAAGTGAGGTTTTGTGTTAGCCTAAAAAACACTTTGTTGTAAGGTTGTGTGTTAGCCATTAAAACACAAGTTGTAGTAAGTTGGGTGTGAGCTTGAAAACACCATTGACTTAGTAAAATACCCAATTGAGTGATTGAGGAGTGGACGTAGGGATTGTTTTGTCTGAACCACTATTAAATCATTGTGTCCTTACTATTCTTTCTTATTCTCTTCATCTTTATTTTAAATTTTTATACACCAATTCAACCCTTCTTCTTGGTGCCTAGGGACAACAACATTGAATAACTTCTTTATGCCTACCATGTGCCTTGAGCATCCACTATCCACCTGCCAACCATTCACTTCATTAGTGGCTACCAAACAATCCTACATAGCATAAACAAATCATTTTTGTTTAGGTACCTAAGCATACTTGGGTCCTAGGAGGGTTAGGCTTAGAAGGGTCCTCTAATTTGAGGTGAGCCTTTCAAATATAATAATGAATATTTATATGATCAAACTTCATTCAACAATGACATTGGAGTCTAGACTTATGAGCCTTCCTCCTATACATGGCTTTGGTATGAGTAGGGGTACTTCTCATACTATGATAATGTGAGTGTGAGCATATGCATGAATGATTAGGGGTAAAAGAGAACTTTCTATGTGTGTTGGGATGAGCATGTTTCTTAGTCTAAATGTATGCATGGGTAGCCCTTTTAGTATAAGCTTTGAACCTTGATGTGTCTTTCCTTTACCTTTGGGCAATGGTGGCTTAGTGTTATGAGCACTCCTCCTCCCAACTATCTTAATACTAGATGTTTGAGGTGTTGAAGCTCTAATGAAAGTCGCGAGAGAGGGATTAGATGATGAGAAGGTTCTATTGAACCTAAGACCATGTCTAAATAATGAAGGTCTTTGAGATACAATTAATGTATCAAAAGATTCCTTCCCTTTATGAAACTTAGATATGGAATTTCTAAGCTCAATTACCTCTCATTTTAGGGTATCATTTTCCTTTCTTAAGGAATTTAAATAAGACGAAGACTTAGAAAGACTCTTTATAGACTTTTTGAGTTCTTCATTAGAAGTCTTCAACTCACTTATAACATAATTTGAGGATTTAAATCCATCCTCCAGTTTGGAGCATTTTTTCTTGTAAGTTTTCATTTATGATTTGTATTTGTCACATCTCAAAGTAAGAGCTTCCAATAGCTCATCAACTACATAGTCTAATTCATCATAATTTTCATAAGAATAGGGTGAAGAGCTTACCTCATTTAAAAAGTCATATTGTGCCATGAAGCACAAGTTTTCCACTTCCTTCTCTTTATCCTCTTCACTTGAGCTATCATCCCAAATGGATTTGAATCGCTTCTTCTTCTCCTTATCCCCTTTCTTCCACTTTTTTAACTTGGGATTGATGTGGCCTTGTTTTCCATACTCATAGCATGTAACCTTACCCATTCTTTCTTTGAGGCTGGGAGTTGCTCCCTTAAAGCTTCTTCTATCTTTTCTTCTCTTTATCGACTCTTTTGTTCTTCTAGAAAGCATGGCCAACTCCTCCTCTTCTTTATCACTATCTTCCTCACTTAAAACAACATATGGTTCTTTTTCTTTGGATAAAAATTTGAGAGCTAAGGTCTTCTTTTCTACTTTGTCATTCTTATCCCTTTGCACTCTCATCTTCTTCATCTCCTCATCCTTCTTCAAAGCTAGCTCATAAGTTAAAAGCTTGCCTATGAGGACATCAATTTATACCTTCCCAATCTCTGGATTTGACTATTGGATGCTATGAGCTTTGGCATTAAATTTCTCAAAAGGTAAAGATTTAAGTATTTTTCAGTTTACCTCATGATTGGTAAATATCCTTTTGAATTTCTTCGTGTTTATGACAATCAATAGGAGTTTATTCATCATACCTGTGATGTTTTCATTTTCCTTCATCATGAACAGCTCCCATTCTGTCACATACATTTCTAATCTGTTGGACTTCACCAATGTTGTGCCTTATAGTAGTTCTCCAACGCCTTCCATATTCCATGGGTTGTGATGCAATATTGAACCCTTCCTATTTCTTTCCTTGATAGAGAACTAAGAAGGATTACCATAACCATCTTATTCCTTCCACTAGATCTCTTGTGAGCTTCAACCCATTCTTCCTTTGGGATCAATTCTTCACTTTCATCAACCACCTTAATAGGTGGCTTCCACTCTTTTGCCATAATGTCCCAAAGATCCACCACATCGTTGTCCAAGTATATCTCCATCCTATACTTTCAACGTGTATAGTTGGATCCATCAAAATATGACTTGAGATGGGTATGGATTCTTGCTTGTGCCATTGATCTTTTCTCACACAATTAAGGCTTGAATTGAGACTTGGCTCTAATACCACTTGTTGGTCCTTGAGCATCAATAAGGGGGGTTGAATTGGTGGGAATCTAAAAATAAAAAATTAGAGGGAAGATAAAGTGAATGGAGATTGGATGAGAAGTAGAAAGAAAGCACATACAATATTTATCGTGGTTCAGGTGTTAACAAACCCTACGTTCACTCTCCAATTCTTTACAATTGGGTGTTTCACTAACTCAAAGTGGTGTTTCCAAAATCACACCAAACTTGTACAATGTGTTGGGCTCACATACAGCCCTATAATTTGTGTTTCAAGGCTCAAACAAAAACCTCACTCAAGTGTTTTACAAAGGCTCATGCTTTAACCTATTACAAGAGTTTTAACAGCTAGACTAGCTCTCAAACCCTATCACAATGGTGTTTAATGTTTACACCTAACAATCTTAATGTTTACACCTGACAATCAATAACTCACATATAAAGAATAAAAAGTTATGAAGTAAATTTGTAAGAGTTTGGCCACAATCAACAAAATTCTCTTGCAGTCATGTCTATTTGGTAGGCAACACCCACCAAAGAGATGTTACTAACAAACTATGCCTAAAACTCTAAGGTAAACAAGGCAGATTTTGTATTAAATGTCTGTCAGACTGATTTCACAGTCGTGACTAGCATTTCACGATCGCAAATTTCTAATTTACACTAGGAAGATCAAAATCATAATCATGAACCTTTTTTTGTGTATAACAGCTAGTCCACGTGGCATGCTGCTATTGGCATTCTAAGAAATATAGTCATGACATTTGTCTAACCAACTAAAAGTCGTGGTCGTGATTAAGATCCTTCTTGGACACAATAAGGACTGTGAATCCTTCTATTTGGTGAGGAGAAATCACTTCCATGGGTCACAGTCTCGACAGATTATTCACCCTCGCAAATTTTCATATACCAATGGTTATATTTGACACTTGGTATGTTATTGTTATAGACTTAGTTCCCTCAATTCAGCTACAAAATTCATGGCCGCAATTCAAAACTCGAACACCATAGCGATATCTCTATATGACATTTAAGTCTTTCTTAGTTGGATTGTTGTTGCAATTTGCTTCGCGAATTCATCTGGTCCAAGTTCATCCATCCTTATTGCAAGGTCGTGATCACAATTTGCAAGTTCCTAACCTAAATTTGGATGCCTTACTTAATGCTAAAGATTTAGACTTCCATATAACTTCCAATGCAAACCTAACTTAAAAACTGCAAAAACAACACTTAAACAATAAATTAGTACCTATCAATTTTCATTATCAAAATCAAAAGAGGCCATTGACTTAGGTTTGACCAACCTAATCCAACAAGTTTGGTAGACACAATTCTCTTCTCTTAAGAGAATGATGGAGACCTATTATTAGTGCAAATATGTATAGATGATGTCATATTTAGTGCTACTAATGTTTGCTTATGTGAAGATTACTCCAAAGTTATGAAAAGTGAATTTGAGATGAGTGTGATAGGAGAATTCAAATTCTTCCTTGGTTTATAAATCGAGTAAGGAAGGAAGGAATCTTCATCAACCAAGCAAAATATACAAAGGATCTAATCAAAAATTTGGCATGGAAAATAGCAAACCGTGCAAAACTCTAATAAGCACCAACATCAAGCTAAGCATGGATGAACAGGGTAAGGTTGTGGATTAAAAGCTGTATGGAGGTATGATTGGTAGTCTACTCTATTTAACGACATCTAAGCCTGACATTATGCTCAGTATTTGCTTATGTGCTAGATATCAATCTAATCCTAAGGAGTCTTATCTACATGTTGTGAAACACATAATCAAATACCTTATTGGTATTCCCAACTTAGGACTTGAGTATCCTAAGAGATCTTCATTTGAAGTGAATGCATTTTCTAATGTTGATTTTGCTGGGTGTACTCTAGATAGAAAGAGTACTTCAAGAACATGTCAATTACTTGGTCAATGCTTAGTGTCTTGGAATACCAAAAAGCAAAATTCAGTTGTTTTATCAACTGTTGAAGCTAAATATATGGCAATTAGTCTTTGTTATGCTCAAATCCTGTGGATTGAGCAACAACTTCTTGATTACAAAGTAGTTGTCAATCAAGTCTCTATTAACTGTGATAACACCAGTTCCATCAATTTACCTAAGAATCCTATACAACATTCTAGAAGCAAATATATAGACATTAGACATCTTTTTCTCAGGGATCATGCTAATAATGGAGATATAGTATTAGAATTTATTGATACTAACCATCAATTGGCAAATATTTTCACAAAATCTCTTTGTGATGAAAGGATGTAATTCATCAAAAGAGAACTTGATATGATTGATGGGAATACTTTGGATTTACTTCAATATGTTCTTCTTCTTCACCTTTGTCAATTTATATATGGTTATTATTTATTGATACTTGATATGTTGCATGAATTGATTACCATTAAAGTCCTTAGCCCAATAAGCTAAAGATTTTAATTATGTATAATCTTGATTAAAATGTCCATATATTAATTGAATTCATATCATTAAGTTTGATTAATAATATTTATTAGCTAAGTTTTCAAAATGGTTACATTATTGAAAAATGTGTTTTAAACTGAGTTTTGTTTTGAACAACATGGCCAATGGCGATTGAGTGGTTCCTAACAACCGTTGTGTTTTTGGCAAGTTCCTCATTTTATTTCTATTACTCCCCATGATCATTGTGTATTTCTAACGACCATTGTTCTTCACCCAATGTCTATTGCAAGCAGCCACCATCATTGGATGAAGGACACTTGCTTGAGCAAGCTAAGGGTCATGTCTAATAGCTATTATTCAAATCACAATAGTTGTGGAACACACCCAATTGTCATATTCTTAAAACAAGAGAGCTCATTAAACTTTTATATAAACCCCTTACTAACCCTAAAGTCAGTTTATTTTTTACTTTGTTGTGCCTTCATCTCTCTCTCTCTCACACACACACATAAATTACTGTTATTTCTTTTGCGTACTTACTTGCACCAAACCTTAAACACACAATCAATGGCACCTAAACAAGATTTAATAAATAAGTACAAGCAACTAACCCACAAAACCCTCAATCCTCCTACTTTAGCTTTGAGACTAAGAAGAATCTGGCCTTCATGCTTGCCTAATAAAAGAAACAAACTACAAAACCATCCTTAGCATAACAATCTTCCAAAAAATCTAAACCTGGTTTAGAACCCAAAGGGAAAGGAAAATTATTAAAAATAGAGCATACTCCTCCTCTGCTCAAATAGTTCCATCTCAAAATTGAAAAAGAAAATGATTTGGCTTTAAAGTTGCTGAAGAGGCACCTGTGAGGTGGAAAGTTTCTTGAATGGAGTGATCTTTAAAGATATGGGCTAGCTAAAAAGGTGGAAGAGATTATAGTGGGAATTGGATGTGAGTTGCATAATCACAATAAGGAAGCCTCCTCTCTAAAGCTTACGGTGGAGTTTCTCACCACTTTAGAAGTGTTGGGTAGTGACTGTGACATACATTCCTAGGAAGGATCAATAAAATTCAGATTATTTGGTAAGAAGTGCACCCTTAGACCTAATGATTTGGCAAAATGCTTTGATGCTACTACCTCAAGGATAACAGAACCTCCTCCTACATTCTAGGTTGAAGTAAATCAATTCTAGAAATTTATCACTAATGGGAAGAATGATTACAATAGCAATAATAGTAAGGCATCAAAAATTAAAAGTCAAGCCTTGAGAATAGCCTATTGATTCATCATATGAAATCTAAATGGGAGAGTTCAGTCAAACAACAATTGCACAATCACTGATCTATTTTATCTATGGTGCATGAAGAACAAATAAAAAATCAACACTTCATTGTTCTTGAAGCAAAGGATAGATAAATAGGCGGACAAAGCCAACGAGTTTATGATGGGCCACTACATCATAAAAATTGCCAAGTATGTGAAAGCCATTCCCTAAATAGAGGATGAGTTGGAAGAGAAAAGAATTGTGTTGGAAAAATTTACACATAATGAATCTATCAGTGAGAAGATGATTCTCAGCATAGGAATCTTGCAAAGATTGGATTTAAGTCTTTTTAAAAGAGTACCATAAGAAGGAGAAATTCCTCAACAGTAAGCAGAGACTAGCGACATTAAGAAAGCCATAAGAATAGGGGTTAGAGTAGTAAAAGGGATTGGAACAAGTGCTCCTGCTCCTCTTACATCTAGTCCATCTCTCACTATCTATTAAAGAAAGGTTCTTGAACAACTGGAGACCATTTTCGAAGCAGTACAAAGGGTTAAATCTTTTATTATCCCTACACTAGAAAGTACAAAACCTGTAAAGGGCCAAGAAGGACATCAACCAAACTTTAGATTGGATAGTGGAAGGGTTGAACTTGCAACCAAGTACTCCAACTAAGCCAGATGTAGCAGATGAGCCCAAGGACAAACCTTAGAACCATCCCTAAGACCCTTAGCTCAAACCTTTTTTTCCCTACTCCCTTATATTGCATTTCATTACTATTTTCTTTGTTTTCTTTCTAAAAAATAAGTGATGTAACGGATAACAGTTCTAATGCAATAATATGTTAACTTTTTTTATTATGTGATTCCAATTCATTTATTATTACTATTCTTGTCTCTTTCTTTTTTATAATGACAAAGGGGAGAAGGTAGAGGAATGTGAAAGTAAAGGAGAAGGATCATATACCAAAGGTAAAGGAAAAGGTAAATGGAATGTGATTTGTAAAGGGTATGTGCACATAATAAAAAAGGAGAAGTAATAAAGTATGTGCATGATAATAACTTCATATACAAAGAAGAGTATATATGTGAACTTATTATGGAATATAACTTAATATGAGAACTTATTATAAAAGTGCATATAATATGAAATTAAAGTGGAGTAACATGAACATATTGTTATAACTTATGCACTTAGTGGTAAATCATATTAGTTGATATTTTGGTACATTTAATGATGAGTTAGAATCTAATTAATTTCATCATACGATGTACGATTTTTATTTTCTACAAGATTGATAAACTTTGATAGATTATTTGTTATTATCAATAAGGGGTAGAATGTTGAATCTAGCTTGGTAGAATGGCGAACCAAGCTTATTTTGATGATTACAAACACATCTAAAAGCTAACGTTTGTCCAAAATGTTTGTGTTAAATCTTATAGGTACATCAATTTATTAAATAAAGTTGTTTGGAGAAAGATTTATGGTGAAAACTCTAAGTATTCAACTTTAACCGGTGTTGCCCCATTTTAATAAGCATTGTGACTCAGCAATGGGTTATGAAGGATCATAATAGGCATTGAAATGACTCTTAAGTATGAGTAAAATCTTCTAGACCTCTCAACCAATGTTTTTCTCAAAGCATAATAGGTGTTGGATGACTCAATCACTTGAGTTATATAAGCCTCTTCGCAATGGGCATTGCAGTTTCGCAATGGTAGTGGATCTAGACATCTCAACAAGTGTTGCATTTTCACAACAATCATTGGACCAAGTGACTTAATTTAAACAAAATTTTCAAGATCTCGACACAGGCGTTAGATTCTACCAATGGGCATTGGAGAAGTTCCTAGCCAAAGCTAGGATCTTCAGACCCTTCAACAAGGCACCCTTAAAAATGCAATAGATATTGAGATCACTTTCAACGGGCATTTGAAGTTCACTAACAACCATTAAAGTATCATTCAAAATCTTGAAGAATAGAGCATCAAGTTTTCATCCTCCTGGAAACTTGAAACTAGCATTATTTATATCTCAATAGGAGTTAAAGTTGAATTGCAACAGGCATTAAGAATTGCCAATAGCCATTGAAGAGTTAATGAATAAATAATTAAGAAAGTCAAAAGAGGAGCGTCTAAGAAAATCTCTCTCTGATGACTAGTTATAACGAGCATTTTGATAGTACTAACAACCATTGAAATTCTATTTTGTTTGAAAATCATTTAGATTATGATTAAACAATAGATGTGGAGAATGTCTAACAAGCATTGAGTGTTTACTCTGGTGACATGAAGTGATAGTCTTCTTTCTAATGGCTAGTTTCATTTCTTTGCCTTTAAAAAACTCTCTCACAATAAAAACAAATAAAAAAAGACATTCAAAAAGCAAGTATTTTTATAGTGAAAGTTATTTTTGAATAAAAAGGGTGAAATAAGAGTGATAGCTTACAAGAGAAGACCTTTGCCGAAGCTTAAAAGAGTTATCTTTAAAAATAGAGTCTGAAGAACAAGCTTTCAGACTACTCTCAAAACTCTCAACCAAACCAAGCGTACCTTGTAAATGTATTATGAATTAATTATTGCTTGAGTAAGAGAGTTTTTCAGAACTTTCTAAGTTATAATTTCATTTGAAAAAATCTTTGGTTAGGAGATCCTAGAGATCTAAAACCATACTCTATGTGAGGTTTAAGGTATCACCTATAAACTACTTTGGGAAAACAGTCTTAGCAGAACTTGTAAGTCTACTTGTAATGGCGTGGCAGTGCCCAAAATCTATTGTTGTAAAAGTAGTTGATATCACCTGTAAGTTATTTAGATAATGAAAGGCTCTAATGGGAATACTAGCGAAGAAGACGTAGGCAGGTTGTGTCGAACCTCAATAAATTGGTTATCTTGATTCTTCATTATTTTCGCACTTATTCTTATTTGTTTTTACTTATCATTACCTTATTCAACCCCCTTATAAGGTACCAAAGAATAATAACACTAAATGAATAAACTAATTAGATGAGGATTAAGATCCTATAAGAAGTTATTAAGTGAAGTTGAAACCCTAGCTACTTTTCTATATTGATTGTGTCCTAACCAATTTCATTGTCATTACTAAGTTTAGTTTTAATTCCTTATTTCTTATTACAAGCATTCATTTACTTACATTTTCTAGATGATATAAGGAATGAAACACTTTGTTCTTAAACTCGATCCTTGTGGGAATGATATTCGTAATTATAGTACATTGTATTACTTGTAACCTATGCACTTGTAGTTTAAAGGTATTTTTACACTTAGCACACACCTGTCATCAAAGTCCAATACAAAAAAGTTTCAAGTGATTGTAAGCCAACTTCTTTGTGATCTAAAAGCTTTAAAATGTATTCCTAAGTGACTTAAATTTAGATGTTTAAACTAAGTTTTCTTTAATATGCATATGAGAACTATCTTTGAAGAAAGAAGAGTGTTAACTAAGCTTCATCAATACCATCAAAGTTAAACCAAATCAAGCAAATTATGGGCAAATTAAAGAGTTTGTATATACTACTCATTAGTGAAGGGCTTGAGTAGTGGGAGTATTCCATTTTACATTTCTTATAAAACTTGTATAAGGATACTCTTAAGTTAAAAATAACCTTCAAACCATTTTCTTATGAAAAGGATTAAGTTAGTACCTATAAATTATCTTAGAAAAAGGCTTGAATAATAAATTATTTGTAAAGGCTTTTAGGTGGTGCTTAGTAAATCCACCTTATGAAGGCTTAAATAGCGTCCGGTTAAATTTACTTATGTAAAAGTTTTAATAGCACCTAGAACTTATTATTTAGTGAAACTCTCAAGGGAAATCTAGAAAAGAGGTTGTATGCATGATTTAAGCCGAATCTCTAAAAATCCTTATGTATTTGTATTTGTTGATTTTCTCTACTTCTCACTTGATGTAGTTTTAACTTGCTATTGCCTTATTCAACCCCCATTCCAGGGCATTTCGAATAACATAAGAAAGTCCCATGTTAACTACATTTAATTCCATCAAATGTTTATCTATGGCTAATTTCTTATTAAATAACCTATGTTTAACCAAAATTTTAGCATCCATGCAAAATGTGACTCCTATGTAATGTACCATTATCACTAATAACAGCCTTACCTCTCCACTACCATTATCAGTTTCATCACTTATATATTTTTTGGTCCCTAAACAATGTAATCATAAACTAAACGTAACCATCACTCTCTCATTATCCATACTCATTGGTTCCATTATTATCAATAACACACCTTTAGGGCCTCAAACGAACCTTATTTTGATAAAAAGAGCTAATATCTAAAACTCATATAAAACATAAATGTGTCACTTTTGCAAGCCAAAATCTAAATCTATAGCCTCAAACAAATCAAGTCTAGGATAGAGATGGAAATTAATAGAGGAAGAGAATCTTGATGGGGTAAAATTATCAATATTGAAAAAAAAGGGCAATTTATATTAAGTGGCTTGCCATTTTACTGATTCCATAGAGGTTCTCCTTCTATTAATCATGAGTGTCTTAGTTTAGAAATGCCATGTGCTTGGTAATCCATAAGTAGTCTCCATTTTAAAATAGCTAATAGAACTTAAGATGCATAAACTAGCTTTTTAATATACTCATCTCTTATTTTTAGAGATAAAGTATTTATGTTAAAGCTTAGATTTTTCTTCTAGCTTAGATGTTTGTTGCTTAAGTAATAATAGATAGATAAGTAGGGGGTCTATGTTTAACGTAGCAACATGATTTTCAAAATTCTTTACTATCCTATTCTCTCTACCATATTGATGTTGATGTTGAGGTTATTAAAGTTCAATCAAAATGGTGTTTCATAAGATTTTATTGTTAGCTAAGAACTTATAATAAACATTTATATTTGTATTTGTTATGTGATTTGATGAACAACTCATCTATTACATGGATGTGGAAGGGGATTTTGATGAAATTATTTTTAACATTGAAACGTATGCAACCTTTTTAGGTACTTCAATGCTATGATTGCTTTTCACATAACATTGGAATATTATGAGTTAAATGATCTAGGATACTCTAGATTTAACTTTGCTCAGAGTGATGGGAAGTTGGAAAGTCAAATAACTAAGAAATGCTTGATAGAGGGTTGGCTAACAACACTTAGTATTATCACATTCTAAATTATAGTTTGGACCATTTGCTAATAGAATGGACAAATCATTACCTATTTATATCTAGTGTTACAACCAAATATTGCCAATTGAGAAGAGGAAAAAGCTTGTTTCAAGGTATATGTTTAAGAGATGTGTTATATAAATAAGTGGCAAAAGATATATGGTTAGGAAGGAGGTTTGTAATGTCAAGGCTTTATCAATATGTAGTTGCTCTTAAAAATTGGGAATATAATCATTTTGGTCATATCTCTATCAAATAACACAAAAATCTATCAGGTTAGTGACAAAATTTTTCATTGCTAAGGCCTCTTGTCGATGGCCTAACAATGAATTAATGTCTATCACTAGGTTGATAGTCATTAAGGCCTAGCAACGGCCATTGCTAATGAATTTGATGTTGCTAAAAATAGTGAGAGAACAGAGACGAAATCTTAGGGACGAAAAATTTTGTGGCTAAGCTTAATGACAATTTTTTTATCAATATTTTGTCATTAATTTGGTAGGTTTTGGTCACTATTCCTCACTATTTTCATCCCCATAATTTTGTTAGATATTTTGTATATTAAAATTTTAAATTATTAAATTTTTACATTTTTTAAATTATTTATATTTTTATAAAAAATTAATATTAAAAGGAAAACAATATATAAAAAATACTTAATTTATTAAAATTAAAATAAAGTATATTATATTTACAATAATATTTTACATATGCGATACATAAATATGAAAAAAAAAAAAACATCTACATCATCATCATAGCAGAAGGTGATGAAGCTATAGCGGGCTCCCTTTTGTCTACCAATGACGCGAAAGAAACGTTCTCTTATACAGTAGAAAATTCAAGTAAATTAGCAGATTCTGCAATATACCGTATACACTGATTGTTTTGGTTCTAGGATATTCCCATTCTCTTACTTAAGAAAGAAGTAAGAACAAGTTGTAACAGCCTTTGGGCTTGCAGTCGTACCATCCATTGGCCTTACAATTCAATCAGCAGAACATATAGTTGAAAGAGCAAATCTTTATAGTTTCCCATCTGTATCATACTGGGTTCTTGTATACATACCTTGTTTTAAGCTAGCTCGCGTGGTTCACTGGTTCCACCGACTAGACCCTTAGAGTGATTCAGTCGATACAATGGTGCACTTGAAGTTGGGGGGAGGGGGGTGTGCTATCCCTATTGGGCTGGACCCTTCCCCATAAGGCCCCACTGTCGGGGCATAAGTGCCCTCTTACTACCCATATGCAAGGCACAGTCTTAGCCTTCCCCAACCAGGATTGCTCCTACACCTGTAGCGTTCGTGATCGGCCTACTCAACTGTGTATCGACCAAAAGGCAGGGCGGCACAGCCTCCGACCAAGGGAGTGATTACGTCCAGTATGTCCACTTTTTTTCCCAACATGTTATGGTACCTTAGGGTGGGTAGGAGCGGGTCGAGTCTGTATCACCGCAACTCATCATCTTTTAAAGGCAAAGGTGCTAATAGGGGTGTTGGTACTACAGATCTCTAAACCTACAACTAAAAGTCAACGTTTGTTGCATAGTTTGTTACATATAATCACTAAAGGTAGCAAACCGCATATCAAACTTATGTTAAAGCTCCTTTCAAACCTACCTCCTAATGCACTCCTGCAACTCTGGATCAAGAGCCATCTGTGATATGGCTGAGAAAGAGTTGATGCAAGAAGGTGGATGACTAAATGTCGCCTTAGACCTAAGTTCATACACTTTTTTCTTCTTATATCCACCAACATCATCCAAGTTCAACTGGTTGATATTGAAAGCTTGGATTTCGTTGAACCCTCTGATAGTTGTCAAGTAGCTATAGAAATATTTCTCTCCATTGTCTCCACATAAATATGAATAATCATTATGAAATATTATTAAATTTATTGTAATTGCAATTTATTCAAAATAAGAAATAGCACACTGATTTTTACTTAACTTACATTAGTGTCATGTGACTTCTTATCAACAAATTGATTGGCTTTCTTCTTAATGTGTGTCTTCTTGAAAAGCTCAAAATCTATGGATGAACGCTTTAATTATTTCTCCTAAAATAAGATTTTATTACTTTAGTCCAAACATTTTATTAAATAAAAAAAGATAAGTAAATAAACTAACCAAATCTATGGAGTGCTCAAGGAATGTTCTAAATCCAATTGTATGGCAAGACGAACCAGTTTCAACCCTAGTAATCTATGTGCATCTATTTCTGAAAGTTTAGGCAGGCCGTGCTTAAAATTTTGACATAGACCATTGTTGCTGCCAAATATCCTATATATCTAGGGAGATCCATTGTGGTCTTTTACCACTTCATCTCTAACTAGATAAAATATTTGAATATCGCCTAGTAGTTGTATGCTCCCACGTAACCATGAAGTACATAGTCACATCCTATAGAAAATACTTTTACAATTTAAAGAAACAAAGTATGAACACATGAATAAAAATTGTATTAATTCAAAAATTTTAATTGTAACTTAAACTCCTTTCAATAGAAATCTTTAGTGTCACTGACACTATCTTTCAAGTATAACCTTTAGGGACTAAACGCTATGTAAAAATTAAGGAAATCCAGCTAGAACACCAATTCCTCGGGATTAAACTATATAAAAAAATGTAAAGTTACATACTATATATATGTGTGTGTGTGTACATATATATATATATATATATATATACACATGTGTGTGTGTGTGTGTGTGTATACACACATATATATACGTATACACACACACACACGCACAAATATAGATATGTGCGTGTGTGTGTGTGTGTGTGTGTGTATATATATATATACACACACA
>CATIWR010080079.1:0-78749 GCA_949677035.1 Omphalea diandra
TTTCTTTCCACCAAGCTCTTATGTTATCAGATGAACCACTTACCGGCTTCCCCTTCTCAGGAATGATGCCATACACGAATCCACGTGCTTGGCACACTTCCATTAGTTTCAACATGTACTTTAGAATTCCATCTTGAGCTCGAGACATTTTCTTCCTTCGTGCCTGATCAGTGTTCTGCTTAGGCTTTTGCTTCTCTGCAGCTTGTTGGGCTGCAACCTTCTGTCTTTCCTTAATCCTTGTGAGCTTGATTCGATCTTTCCACATTCTCCTCTCCAATTCCTCCGCTTCAATTTCTTCGTCACTGACATCTTTCTCCGCAATATTGTCACACCTTATGTCATCAATTTCAATATCGGAACTGCCAGCCAAAGAAACAGCAAACATCATAAAACGTGCTGTAACGATCAAAAGTACAACAATCCCCCATCTAGCTACCAATATGTATAACTAGTCTCTAGTTTAAAAGGGCGAACGCTTTAGGGTCAACCATGTATTCATCTGACATTTCCACTACGCCAAATAGTTATACTTTAGATTCTTTGGCATAAAACAACCAAAAAAAACCCAATGCTGCAAATTTGAATTCGATTGTTATCGTATGATTTCCTTTCTAAACTCAAAGAATTATAAACATTCAGCTAATCTAACAAAAATTACCCCATCTTTCATAGTCCCAAATCAGCTAAACCAATAGTAGTATTCCGGAAAAGGATTATATATCGAAGCAAACAAAATTTAGAATAAAAAACGAACTTTTCCATTGCAGGAACAAAAAAATCCCATTAGAAATTGAAACTTTGGGACATCTAAGAAAACGATAAAGAAGAAAGAAACACGTACCCGATATCAGCTCCAAGCTCTTCCAATTCACCCATCAAACTTTGTCTAAAAAAAAAAAAAAAGAAGGAACACTAAATGTGAAATTAGCAAACCCTACACTCGAGATTTCAATATCTTACGTAAAGTACAGAAGAAGACAACACGTATCGATTCTCTACGAGAGAGAGAGAAGGGAAGAACTCAGAAAAAAGAATTTAGGGGAATAAGGCAACAAAGGTTAAAGATGGACCCTTTATGAATCTCTGCCAAATAAATGAAACGAAATACAGTTTTGCGCAATCCAATGCAAAAATTTTAGAGAGATAAAGAAGAAGGAGAAGGGGCGGCCAAAAAAGAGTCCAAAATCGACAAAATGAACTCAACGTTTACCACTTTGGGAGGTGCAATCACCTGCTCTCACGTCTACCAAAACTGTAAGGCACACCGTCGCATTTTGGGGATTTTTTTTTTCCCCCCCTTCCTTTTGTTTTCCTCTGGGCCGAAACGCCGCTTCTCAATTTGTCCTTCATAAATGCCAAAAATTTAGTATTGCAATTATCTGGAAGAAGCAACGATGATTTTAAAATGTAATTTTGTATTAAAATAGCAAGAAAAGGTTATTAAAATGGTGAAATAATTGTTTTTTTTTTCTTAATCAACATTGATTTTGTCTTTCCCCTCAAAAATTGTATTTTTTTTTTTGTCTTATTTAGGTGGAACAGTGATTTGCCTATTCACAGAGTTCAATTGATTGGGAACAAAAATTAATATGCTCAATGGAACATGATACAATATTATGAGCAATATAACCACATTAAAAGTGCGCTGAATTAGAAAAGTGCTATAAATAGTGAATCCAAAGTAATTTTATAATAAAAATAAAAATTAAATTAATTTGAAAATTTTTCATATTTGAGGGTTTATTATCTTTCTTTATTTAAGGATTACATGAATGTTGATATAAAACAACATTATTTTACAACTCATGCATAACTTTTATGTCTTTTTCTCATTCTTTGATTGAAAAATAAACTTATTATAGTTATATTCTTTAGCCCCTACAGAAAATAAATTTAGAGTAATTTTATAATTATAATCATATTTGAGGGCAAACATTAAGTTAAAGGTAAATTATAAATTTAGTGTCTGAATTTTTACTTTTTTCTATTTTAATGTCTAAATAATTTTTTTATTTAATTAAGTGTCGGAACTGATAAAATCATTTTTTATGTAGTGTTTTCTATGATTTGAATGAGTAAAATCTGTAACTTTATTATATCCATCCGACCTGATACCATATTCTGTATATTATTTTAACTAATTATATATCTAAAATTTGGATACAAAATTTTTTCACTTTAAATATACAATTTGTTCATTTTCTATTTACTTTTTGTATATATTTAAAATAAATTCTACAATGATAAAAACAAAATTTGAATTTGAAATGAATAAATTTTATATTTCGAGTGAAAAAATTATGTGCTCATACATAATTAGTTGAAATAATGTACAAAATCTGACATTAAGTCAAATGAATTTCCACATAGCAGTCACTAATCACTTAGATTGCAGAAAAATATTACATTGAAAATAATTTTACTAATTTAGACACTTAATTGGATCCAAAAATGTCTAAATACTAAAATATAAAAAATTTAAAAGTTCAAATACCAAATTTGTGATTTATTCTTATGTTAATTTAGTAAAATTTTCATATTTAAAGGTTTATTTAAGTGTTAAATGTTGTTATGTGATTAATGATAAAAGTTTCAATTATAGTGATTGATTCTATATTTTATTTTCATGTGATTAGATTTATTTAAAGATATGAATATCAAATTGTAGTTTAGTATAGAAGCGTATTTATGACTACATAATATCATGTTTATTACTCTGTCAACATAATTATACATTTATAAGTGAAAATAATCATTTTCATGCTTAGATTAGATAGATTTGATGTCTCTTATGAGTTGTATTTTTTATATTTTATTGATGAACAATAATAGCTTTATATTTTATTCATATGAATGAAAAATACTCTTTTTCTTAAAAAAATATTTTATTTTATTCATATGAATGAAAAATACTCTTTTTCTTTAAAATTATATACAGTGCGGTACCTTCTTTTTGTAAAAACGTTATGGTGGTTAGTAGTAAGTGAATTGCATGAAAGCAAAACAGCAAAATAAAATTATAGGTTTATTACGAACTAGATGACTATTGCTAGTATTAGAACATATATGTTTAAATTAACAGCTAATATATAAATTTTATTTATACTGCAGAATATGCACTAATATATATATATATTGGTAATACTAATTTTTTAACACCACGCTGTTATATTGTTTCAGTCTTTGAAGAGTGAAATATAACCCAATTTGGAGCTAAACAAATGATTAATACCAAAATAAATGTTACTTTGGACGTTGTAAAAGGTTCACTAATTAATGGCACCTAGGACCATTAAAAAAAAATTTGCACCCAGGAATGATAAAGGATAACTTGATTCGATTATTTTAAAAATTGTGTACTTGTAAATGAGTTTGAGATGTGTAAAAATTTTAAAAAATAATTATTATTAATATTTGAATATGGCATAAATTTAATCTATAGAATACCGTTTTTCAAACTCGTTTATATAAATAAATAAATAAATATTAAAATAAATATGCTTATAGTGTCATTGATATAGTTTATAGTTCCAAAACGAAGGGAATTGTGAGGTTAGAAAGTGTTTCCAGGGAGGTGGTGTCTGATCCGCAGAGACTTTTAAGTGTTGTCACTGAATATTTTGAGGGTACTTTCTCTGCTTTCCATCCAAGTATGGCTGATATGGCTCCTGTGATTAATGTTATTTCTCCCAAATTGTCAGTGGCTCAGAGTGTTGAATTGGAAGTTAATTTCTCTGTTGAGGAGGTGCGACAGGTGTTGTTTCAAATGGCCTCATCCAAAGCTCCTGGTACTGATGATTTTTCTACTTTATTTTCCCAAGCTTGCTAGGAGGTTGTTGGCGTGGATGTTACCTTTGCTTGTTTGCATTGTCTTAATTATGGAAGGGATATCTCTGTATTGAACACCACCATTATTACTCTTACTTAAAGTTGGTAATCCCACTATGGTTGCTCAGTTCAAGCTCATTTCTTTGTGCAATGTGGTTGCCAAAATCGTGGGAAAAATGCTTGCTAATCGTCTTAAGGGCATTCTTGATTTGATGATTGGTTCCCAACAGAATGCATTTGTTCCAAACAGGTTAATATCTAATAATTCAATCCTAGGTTTTGAGTGAGTGCATTGGTTGAAAAAATCGAAAAAAAGGTGATATGGGCTATGTTGCATTCAAACTTGACATAAGGTGATATGGGCTATGTTGCATTCAAACTTGACATGAGTAAGGCATATAACCATGTTGTTGCATTCAAACTTGACATGAGCAAGGCATATAACCATGTTGAGTGGTGTTTTTTGCGTGAGGTTATGGGCAAAATGGGATATGGTGTAGGTTGGATAAAAAATGTGCTTAGGTATATGTCATCAGTTTCTCATTCATTCTTGAGAAATGGTGCTATTGATGGTTCTATTTCTCCCTTTCGAGGTCTTCGCTAGGGTGACCCATTATCTCCTTGTCTTTTTCTACTTTGTGCTGAGGGACTAACATCAGTTATTGATGATTCGTTCGCCAGAGGTTGTCTTCATGGTTTCTATTGTTACGAGTGCACCTCCTATTTCACACATTCTTTTCGTTGATGATAGTCTTATATTTGTCCGTGCCACTATTCAGGAATGTTTCCATTTGCGATATATTCTTACTTTATATAAGAAAGCTTCTAGCTAGTCCATTAATTATCAGAAGTTTGCCTTGTCTTTTAGTCCGAACGCTAATGCGGATATCTTGCCTCAACTGAAAGTGATTTTTGGGGTCAAAGATGTCCTGTCATGAGGCATATTTGGGAATTCCTTCCACAGTGGGTAGGAATAAGAGATGCAAGTTCAATTGCAATCGTGATAGAGTGGCTAAACAGTTAGCTAGGTGGAATTTTAAACTTTTCTCTTATGGTGGCAAAGACGTACTTATTAAGTCAGTTGTCTAAGCTATTCCAATTTATTTGATGTCAATTTTTAAGCTACCGCGCGGGCTTATGTTCTAATTTCTGGTAGGGATCCTAGGAAGGAAAAAATCACTTGCATTGGAAATCTTAGGATTTCTTGTGTTATCCAAAGGAATATCGTGGTATGGATTTTCAGAAACTTGTGGATTTCAACCAAGCCCTTTTAGCAAAGCAATGTTGGGGAGTGCTTCAATCCCCTTCTTCTTTACTAGCCTATGTTCTTTATGCACGTTATGTCAAAACAAGGGATTTCTTACAAGCTCATGCTTGACTTGTGTGTTCATATACGTGGCATAGTATGTGTTAAGGTCTGAAACTATTAAGAAAAGGGATGGGATGGTCCATCAATAATGGTGATCGGGTTTCCATGTTTCATGATCATTGGTTACCGTTGGAGGTCCCTAATGGGATTCTGATTAATAGGACTTTTTTCGAGGAAAATGTTTTTGTCTCCTCTCTTTTATTACCATTGGGTGAATGGAATGTCTCTTTAATTAGAGCTACGTTTTCACAGGATATTGCCAAGGCAATACTCTTTCTTCCAAGTCCTGTTGTACCTTGCTCTGACCAGGCCTATTGGAGATTTAATTAAAAAAAAAAAAGAGACTTTAGTGTTAAAAGTGCACATCATGTTGCTAAACATTTCGGTATGCTACCTAGTCCTGTTCTAGTGCCCAAGGAGTTATGGAAGTCAATCTGGGCTTTTAATATTTCCCAGATAGTCAAAATATTTGTTTGGAGGCTTGTGTTAAACATTCTCCCTTTCTTGGTTAATCTTAGAGCTCATCATGTTCCTGTTGATTCTACCATATGTCGTGTTTGTGGAGGGGTTGATGAAACTTCAATCCAAGCGCTACTGGAGTGTTTTGGGGTCGAACAATTTTGGAACAACACTAACTTTAGTGTACTGCTCTATCAGTGCTGACGTAAGGCTTTTTTTGAGTATTTCGTACTTAAGAGACTTAAAAGGCTCTCGTAATGTGGTTGAATTTATTATGCTGCTGTGGGCTCACTACAACTCTCGGAACTCTGTTCTTCATGGTGAAAAATCAAGAGATGCTAAAGGGGTTGTTCTTTGGGCAAAGCAGTATTTATCTGATTTTGTTTCAGCCTCGACACCTTCTGGGTCAATCTCTGCTATTGTTTGCATGGATATTACTACATGTTTTAGTTCTTTATTAGTTAAAGGTTGCTATAAAATTTTTGTTGAAGGACCTTTCTTGCAATCTTCTGGTGAGAGAGGCGTTGGTATTATGGTATTTAATGAGGATAATCTCTTTATTGCTATTGTGTCCATGTTTTTGCCTTTCGTCGCCTCTCCTGATTATGCTAAATTGTTGGATGTCGAGAATGGTATTTCCTTGGCTGCTAATGTTGGAGCAAATCCATGCATTCTTTATTTTGATTGCTCCTGTCATTGCCATGCTCAACTCTTCTTCTAGAATCTATTCTCCCTTTAGTAATGTTTATCATAACTATAGGTTTGTAGCTAAAACTCGGTTTAAATCTTTTGTGTTTCATCATGTGAATAGGAAGCTTGTTTCTGCAGCTCATTGTGCTGCTGTTAGGGCCTTGCAATTTAAGGTGTCTTGTTCTTATTTTGATTTGTGTCCCATGTGGCTAACTGGTGTAATCTCGCTTATGTTTCAATAAAGTTTGAGATTTCCTTGATGATCCACACACACACACATATACATATACACACACACACACACACACACACACACACACACACATATATATATATATATATATATATATATATATATATATTATATTGGATTATATTTTTTAAAATAAGAGAGTTATATTATTTCATAGGATATCGAACTTATAAAAGTTATTTTTATACAAAATTTATATCATAAAATAGCATCCATATCAGAATCAAAATTTCTAACTAAGTTATCAATCATATATATATATATAGCACAGTTACTACTAGTAATTTATTGAAAATACCAGCTAGATGATTATTGTAAAATCAGTAAATTATAAAGGATAAACAGACATTTTACCCTTTCCTTTCACCTAACTATTTCTTCTTTCATGGCAAGAGAGAGTGCACCAAGATTGCCTCCACTTTCCACTCTTACTCCTGGCATCGCAATTGCTCTGCTTCCCACAAACCCACCTTCTCCTATTCTAATCTTTTCAAACTTAACCTTCCCTCCTTCACCTTCATATATGTGTCCAAACAATATTGCATCTTTTCCTACACAACCACCTCTCTCTATCTCCACCATTTCTGGATTCAATGCAGCTCCCATGCTATCTACATAGGCTCCATGCTCCAACTCAATATCTGAACCCATCAACTTTAACCAGAGATTAAACCAAATGGACCCACTAGTCATTTCTATGAAATATTCTCCAACTACAGTTCTAAATGCTTGCCATATAGTGTCCATGAACACTCCTTTACTCCAAATGTGTACTGTTTCACCTTCTGTCTTCTTTCCTACAAGAGCCCATTTGGCCACTACACAAGCTAATGTCGCTAGAATTCCTGAAGAAACCCAACCCAGAGGTAACAACCAATGTAGTGAAAATTCACTACTTTTCTTCAACAAAAGAACCCAGTTTAGAGGAGCAAACATTACTAACCCCATCAGGAAATATGGAAACACTGTTTGTAGTAACGGTTGAGCAAAAATTGTCCATGAAGTATGGTACCAAGTCCTTGCTAAAGTAACTTTTTTTGGATCTTTCTCCTCCAAGGTTGCAGCCATTGGACAGACTGAAAGGTCTACTTTAACATCAGATAGCTCTATAAAGATTCTCCATGCCTTTGGAAGTGGTTCCTCATTTCGCAGATGCTGACATATTTCATATATTAAGGAACGACCGTGATCAATTGAAGCACTCTGAGAGCATGATGTGGCTTTAATGACATCTATCTCATTGCATCGAAGATAAGGATTGAACTCCAGTCTTTCGGACTCTTGGCTAGTGAGATTTTGATCAATAGCAATCTCCCCAACATCAATGTATGGGAATTCAGTCTCATCCCATGGCTTGGTGCAGTCAAGTGCAATATCACAAGTGGCTTCATCATTTGGAACTGCTCGGACTTGCAGCTGTAAAACGTAACGAACCCCACCAGGTGAACTTACACGGCGTTGAAAATCTTGGGCAAGGAAAAGTAAGGGTCGAATGTCTTTATCATCCCTTGGAATTGCACCTGTTTCTGGTGGGAGAATTCCGCTAGGCTCCACCTTACCTGAATCCTCACTAATGCTCTTATCATAAGGACGAAGCTTGAATTTCACATACATCTCTTGTCCATCTGTGAATCTGAAGAGCCTACAAATATTAGAATAGTAATGTAGCTCAGCATATGAATCCGCATTGCGAAGAGACGTCCATACTGCATCACGGACATGAGGGGCTTGTTTCACAAACTCCTCCCTAGCTGGAAGCCCACACACCAGCCAAGTTGCAAAGTCAGCAATTGTTCGGGCATAGAATGACTTGCCAGTTTTCAGTGTCAAGTCAAGGAGTGAAGCGTTGCCACCAAGTTCATTTTCATTGGAAAGTAGCCTTAATGCTGCACCACGTGCATCTATCCTTGCATCGTCATCAGCACTTAAGCTATTGCTATGACGGATTACAATAGGATACCTCTTGCCAGGTTGGAAAATCTCGTGTTTAGGCAATCCATTAATGCTATCATAAATATGCAAATGTCCCTTCCCACTAACACCAATGCGATGAAAGTACCTTGATTTAACCTTCAAAGTAGTGGCAGACAAACTCGCAGCCAAATTACCGACTACCTTCTTATATTTAATGTCCATCTCTTCTATCCTATCATCCAAAGCATGTGCAGTGTTTTTGATCATGACTGGAGCAGAAGACCCAATATAAACACCGCCATTTTGAAGAACTGAGTTCACTGGTGCAACTGAAAGAGCGCCAAGCATTGCATCTTTTTGAATAACAGAACCAGGGAGGACCAGGCTTTGACTCCCAACTACTACATTATCCTGCACCTCAATTTTCCCTTGAACGAACCCACTGAATGAATAGAACCAAGCAATCATTCGACTGAAGTCACCAAGATGGACGCCATCACCAATGGTAATCAATTTAGGGTCTGAAACAGGGTTGATGGCCCTAATAGAACAATGTTTCCCAATCTTTGCACCAAGAAGGCGCAAGTAAATGCAGAAGGCTTCTGTTCCAGACAGAAGCTTGGTGAATCTATGGTGGCAGGCAATGGTAATCCGATGGCGAAGCCAAGTCTTCAGGTGGGATTGCTCTTCCTTTTGTTCTTCAGAAAGAAAATGAGTCAAAATGCAGGTAAGGAAGCTTAGTATCAAGCCATGAGCTAAGTAGGCCATAGCGACTGAAATTGCAAACTTAACCGGGTTCAATGCTAGAGTAGTAAACATTGCGGCATAAGCAATGAAGGTGAAGGGGACCCAATGAAAGGATCCACAGATGCAAAAAAATGAGAAATGTTGAAGGAATACAGGTTTTTGAGATAGCCAAATGAAAAGGAGGTAGGTGATGGCCGCTGAGAGAGTGCTGAGAAAACCGATCGTATAAATGCCCATCAAATGGTAAATGGCCTCACTTTGAATCGCGTTATGATTTTGTTGTATTGTACCCTGAAACGATAGAAGAAATAAGATCAAGTTCTTAAACAAATTATTTTCTTGTAAATGAGCAATTCTAATTTTGTAAACGAATTTTTTTTTCCATAATTTAGCTAATTATAAAGGGATATTGCCTTTTATGATGCATATGGTCTATCCTCTTCTTTCACTTTTATTTTATTTTAAGGCCTCTAGCTATCCAATTGTTTTCAGTTCACTAGAAAACTTATGTAAAAATATAATCATATATTCACCTACGGGTGATTCTGGAAAATCTATAGCTTGAAATAATTTACCTTTTGGATATAATGAATGTTGCTGGATTTGTTTGCAATCTTTCCTCCTTCACTCTTTTGCAGGGGTGGTACATGAGCTTGTTCTCCTAATACAGTTCCTTTCTGGATTACAGCATAGGGACCAATCCAGGAATTCCTTCCAATCCTAATGGGATGGAAGCTCAATATTCCATTCTTCACCTCATGGCCTTGAATCAATGCCCCTTCTGCAATGACAGTTCCATCTCCAATTGAAACTAGAGATGGGTCTGCTATGTCAATAGTATCTAGCAAAACTGATGATCCAATCCTGGCCCCAAGCATCTCAAACCAATAATTAATGAATAACGTTCCTCTCAAATGTTCTGCAAAAACTTTTGAAGAAATTTCTTGGACCTTATAAAGAGCCCACCACTTAACAAAGACTATTGACCAAATGGAGATTTCAGGGTTCAGGGCATAGTTTGGCCTCAAGAAAGAATTTCCAAGGAAAGCAATACAAGTGCACGTAGAAAACATGCAAAAGATCCAAGCAAGAGGAGCTGAGGCCAAGGAAATTAAATAGCCTGACCAGTGAATTTTTCTTATCGATGCATTGTTGGCTGAGATCAAGCTTGTAAATGTAGAAACTGATAAATAAGCAGGAAAAGTTAGCATGATGGAAACATAAATGAGAGCAAGAAGTTGTAAAAACCAGATAAAGATTTTGTGAGTCTTGGAGATTTCTGTCATCAACTCAACAGAATCAAGCTCAGGTTCAGGATGATAGGATGAAGAGTTTGTGAGATTAGGTTGAGACCTTATCACAAGACTTTCTGAGAAGCTCGCCAAGTCTGCAATGCAGGTGGCAGTGAAAATATCTACTGCTCCAACAGGCACACCAAGGAAATCTGAAAGTTTCTGAGCTGCTCTGACTACGCCTATTGAGTCGATTCCATAAGATGATAGATTCTCTGCCGTAGAAATGTTTTTGATAGGAATTCCTGTTTGTTCAGAAACAAGCCCTTTTAGAAACTCTACAACATCTTTGTTGCGCAATTTAGAACTCTTTATAGGAGAGCTCACTAGCTGAGGTCGTGGAGTTCTTCCCTCCCTGCATGTTCCACTGGTGAATGACCGGAATAGTATTCTTCTCGACAAAATTGGGTCTGGCACAGTATTTAGAGTTCCATCACTGAATTGTTTGAGGCATTCAAATCTCTTAATTTTACCTGATGTTGTTTTGCTAATGGTCCTTGGGTTGATCAGCTTGACACAAGCAACAGCAACCCCATGCTCTTCTACAACACGATTTTTGATATGTTCTACAACATCCTTGTCAACTGGCTTACCATCTCTCACCTCGGCAATCACAACTAAGCCAACCTGGTCCGAACCATCTGGCATTGAAATCCCTTTTGCCGTTAACACTTCTTCTGGAACAGCAACCACTGCACAGCAACCTGGGCGTAGAAGTTCAGATGCGCACTCAACGGTCTTTTCTACATCTGCTGAGTAAATGTTTCGCCCTGCTACAATGATGAGATCCTTGATTCTTCCAGTGATGAACAGTTTTCCATCAATAATTCTTCCTAAATCTCCAGTTCTAGTGTACTTTCTTCCAAGGTGATTTTGCAGTACATTTTTGAAAGTTTTTTGCGTTAGTTCTTCCCTCCCCCAGTACCCAATTCCAGCACTTGGACTACTTATCCATATCTCTCCTTCCGTTCCAGGCTCTTTGAACTCTTCACCGCTCTCTGGATCAACTATCCTTATATCAACATCTGCATCATCTGGATTAGCATAACCACAACAGACCCTTCCTTGCCAATCAATCAAGATGGGCTTACCTTCCCCAAATGCACAACTGACAAAGACACAATTCTCAGCCAAACCATAACCAGGAGCCATTACCTCTTGAGAAAGGCCAAACGGACGAGTGAGCTCAACGAATCTTTTTAGAGTTTTTTGCCTCACTGGTTCAGCAGCAATCATGAGGAAAATCATGGTAGAGAGATCATAGTTTAGAACCTTTTCCTTGTCAGACTCTAGTCTTCGAACGACTAGCTCAAAAGCAAAATTGGGTCCAGCACTGTGAGTAGCCTTGTACTTGCTCATGATTTCAAGCCATAAGAGCGGTTTCTTGATGAAGGTCATTGGTGAAAATAAAATTGCTGATCCGCCACTAACTAGAGCTGTAAAAAGTCCGCCAATCAACCCCATGTCATGATATTGAGGAAGCCAACTTACTAGTACTGTCTTTGAGGTGCTCTTGTATCTCCTTCTCATCCACTTCACATTGTGAATGAGCCCGGCATGAGTTATCATAAGACCTTTTGCATCACCAGTGGATCCTGATGTAAATTGCAAGAAACACAAATCATCTGGTTGACAATCAGATTGATCATCCATATTTTTTGGAAGCAAATCTCTAAAGTTCTTTGTCCAAGAATCTGTATGTATCCATGGAAGATTTGGCCAGCGAGCAGCAGACTTTCCATTTTTTACTATCAATGACATCAAATTCTTCACAGATCCAGCCCGAACTGCTGAGTGATATAAAAGGGTCGAAAGAATTGCCACTGTGTTGCAGGATTTAGATATGTTTTCGATCTTTAGAAGTGCTTGTCCACCTCTTTGAAGTGGATCAGGTGGAAGAACTGGGACTGGTATGACTTTAGCAATCAAGCAGCCGAAGAAGGCATCAATGAAGTCCAATCCTGGCACATAGACCTGGAGAACCCTATCACCAGGCCTGATAATTGGCTTTTGGCTGGTCAAAAGCTTATGAGCAATGTGAGAAGCATTGGCGAGAAGTTCTCTGTAAGTTCTCTGGCCCACCACTGCTCCTTCTTCATTAATCCAAGTATAGAGTGTTCTGTTTTGTATGACTTCATGTGTTCCCCAGTGTTTTAGGTACCCATTAAGGTTAGAGAGATCAGGGAACTCCACTCCTGACAATTCTCTGAGTTCTGTCGATTTTCTGCCCCAGCAATCTGATTGTAATGGAAACAAAGTCTGCAATATCATATGCAACAAATTTTGAGCTTTAAGCTACTGATATTTCAATATCATTCTTTCTAAATGTCAATTACCTTAACATAAGGAAACATTGGCGAAGAATTCTTATTTGCGAAGTTCTTGCAGATTAGAGCCATGGCATAAGATGAATTTCTCTCTGTGAGTTCAAATGCCATAAGCCCACCTACATAATAGGTGTTCTGCTGACCTTGAAGTTCAGACTCCAGTTTCTCATAAAATCCATCCTTCATATCTGTTTACAAATCAAAATAAAGAAAAAATTACTAATAGTCTAATTTGCTTCCTCTGGTATAGTTCAATGTCATAAAAGAAGTTTAATCAACAATACCTTGGCTAGTAACATGAGGAAAATACCTAAATCTTCGTTGTAGAACCACCTTCTCAACTTCTGCTCCCATGCTCTTAACCACTTTGATGGCAAGGTCAGTGATGGTTGGTCCCACAATATCAACAGAGTTACCATAAGACCAAAATAAGAAAATGTCAGTGTCAGCATAGAACTTCTGCATTGCAACCGGATGTCCGATGGTTGCAGGATCATCCATATATTCACTGAAGTAATAGAATCCCGATGGCATATCGTCTAGCCCTTTAATCTTTAAAACAGTGGTATAGTAGTCGATTGTTTGAACTTTGCTGAATAGCTCTCTTTGAAGCTCATCAAGATCTATCTCTTGTGTTTCAAGTTCTGCATCAAGAATTCCTCATCAGACATTTCAAAAATTGAGGGTAGAAAGCCAGATTTAAAGCACTCAACAAACCTGCCAAATTTGCAATTGGTGATCTGTAAGTTTTTCCATTTTTAAAAGGAAAGGCACCAGAAATAATAATCTTATCAAATTCCATCACATTGACTTCTCCATTGCTATTAATGACATCAACTTTAACACCTTCGGAATTCCGTCTGACCACCAGCACTTTTGTTCTGCAATGAACTTCAATGGGCAGTGATTCAATTACCTTCTGCCAAAGACCACTATATCCACCCTTGAAACGTCTTATTTTTCCAGCCATGGAAGTCCGCGTAAACTCATGAATGTAGGCATATGGCATGTCTTGAGGAAATCCATAACCAGAAGCAGTATATCCATAAGCCACAGATTTTGGAATAGATTTCATTCCACGACACTCAAGATACACTGGAGTTAAATCTGAAGCAAATTCACTCACAGCATGGACCCCAATTCTACCTGAATCCTTCACCTTATCCTGTAAACAACAAAAGTATAAGGTAAATTTACAGCCAAAGCACTAACATCAAGCAAAAATACACAAGCTGTGAAGGACAGGTAAAACTGACTTGAAGTTCTAAGGTCAGTGAGATAGCAGATACATAATCATCTGCAACTTTTATGTCCTCATATTTTCCGTTTGAGCTGTTGATCACAGCTAGTTTGTGGGAGTCCATTTCTTCTAATTCTGATTCAGCCTCCTTTGCAAGATGAAAAATGACCGGCGCGCTGTTTTTCGCAAGAACCTGACCACCCAGATCATATATCTTTCCTGTTGGACAGTAGAATATACAGTTAAAATCCCATTCATCTAAAAGCTGATACAGAATATATGTTTGTTCATTTTGTACCTTCAATTTCGACTGATTCACACATGCCACCTACGGTATGATGCTTCTCTAGTACTGTCACATTTTGGTAACCAAGTCTAGATAGCGCATAAGCAGCTGATATGCCGCTTGGACCAGCTCCTATTATCCCAATTCTTGTCTTCACAGGAAGACTTGGATGTAGCTTGGAAAATTGATCTTCGATTGACATTGTTGGGTCCATCTATTTAGGCCTCTCGATGACTCTGACTGTTGAAAACAGATAAGAAGTTTAGTCCAATTTACCTCTATTTTCAGTTCTAAAATTTAGGAATAAACTCAGTAATCCAAATTCTGAAGTTAGAGGCTAAAGCATAATGAGGTCAAAAATTACTGAAATTTGGTTCTGACAATATTCTTGACGGTTCAAACAATGCTCTTATACATGTAGTTAAAGCTGACATAGCAGAATATTTCCTCTCACAAAGCTTTTCATGCATGTCTGAATCTTGAATAATATGAACTTTTCTTTTCTGGGTACATTCTTCTCTTCTAAAATAAGAATATATTTCTAACATTAAGCATGAAATATGATGCCTAAGTATATAAAACAACATGACTTATAATTGAAGTATGAATAATGGGTTCAAGAGAAATAAACCTGAAACAACACGACTTATAATAAAAGTAAGAATGATGGCTCAAGAAAACAAACCTTACAAAGATGCAAGCTGTGCAGAAAAGCAGTCTTAGTCCTAAACCTGCACGAGCAATTTGATACTCTTTACAGCGCCACTCCCTGTGATGCCATTGCTTCATAATAAGTTCAAGAAATCAAATATAAGTGAATACCATTCTTTTCTTTCCCTATTTCTTCTCTCTCACAAAATATATAAGAAGTTTAAATACAGTAACAAACCTCGGAGCTGAAAGGAGCTAACGGGTATTGAGGAATGAGTTAATTTAGTGCCAAATGGCAAAGAGCAAGTGTAATAATAATAATAATCATAAAGAAGCCGATTCAGCACACTGAAGAAGATGCTGATCTCATACCCGAATTTATAGAACAAGAGATTCCTTGAAAGTCAATAAAGTACAAGACAAATGCTCCCTATTCACTTCTCTCGATTTCTCAGATGATTTTGGAATCAGATATTCCAGGATTATGCTGGTGCTTGTTGCCAGTAACCTCCGTCTTGGTAAACATACGTGTACGTTATAAATTGTTCTTATAATTATAATATATGACCGCCAACATGATTTTAATAATTGGGTGCAAGGTCTAATGCATAAAGATCCATTAATTATGCTTTGATGATAATCAAGGATTTGCTGGATATTATTTATGGATATGATGAAGCAGCGACATGGCCAATGCCAAGTCAATTAAGTTGGATATTATTATTGGTTAATTAATCAATCAATCTGTGTAAGTTCAGTTCATGGCGGATTTGGCAAACACAAAAATGAAATGGGTTTCTCTGGCGCGGAGAGACCGTTAAAATAACCGTTTATCACTGGTATAAGCTTTTTCCCTTTAACCAAAGCCTGTTGCTCTTGGCTGTTATTTTTATGCTTCTCTTTGTTGATGATGCCTCCCTTCCAGCATCGAAACAGGAAAAAGTTTATGCTGTATCCTCAGACATTGCAATTATCAATTTCATAATTATTTATTTATTTATTTATTTATTTTTACGGTAATAAATATTGACACACATCTGGTTAAGGAGGTAGATGAGCCAAGCTAAGCCGAGCCAAGTCGAGTTTGGACTATTTCAAGTTTAATTCATTTATTAAATGAGCTTAAAATTTAAGTTTGAACTTGATTAATTTATTAACCAAACCATACCAAAGTGAAAACTACTATGTTTTATATATAGCTCATGAGTCTAATCAAGTCTAAAATTTTCTTGATAACATTAAGTTTTTCATAAATATACTAAAATTATTAATATCTATCATTTTTAATTATTTATATAATCAAATGTATAATTTTAAATATTATTTTATAATTATAAATTATAAAAATTAAAATATATAAGCAACTGAGTTTAAATGAATTATTTACGAGTCTAGATGAGGTGAAAAAGTTTATAAATAGACATTATTAATATAGTTAATCTATTTAAACAAGCCTATTGTTTAATCTATAATCAAGTCTATGAAACAAGTTTATAAATGAATTATTCACAAATTTAAACGAATTGAACACACCTTTTTCAAATTTAATTTGTTTATTAAAGAAACTTAAAAATTAAATTTAAAAATCATTTGTTTACTATGTAAAGATGTTCAAGTGAGCTTTTATTGAATTGAGCCTCCGCGCTGCTTTTGTTTGCAGCCCTATATCTGATAGCACTCAAATCACTAGCAACTATATATATGAGATTGAGATAGTGGATTCAGAAAATAGAGTTACCCATCAATTAAAACCGTTTGTAAAGAAAGTTGATTATAAAGATTTCTTCAATTAAGTGGTTTCATATTGTGGTTATTTAACATGAAAATGACCAAAGGGCACAATTACTTGGAAATTAGCAAGCCAAAAGCCTTATCTTAATCAGGCGACATCAGCTTTCGGCCATCAGGTTTGTCTCTCGTGTCTGATTAAAGGAAATCATCTGCATCTAAATTAGAGAATTTACAAGGAAGGAAAATATACCCATGATATTATTCTAGAATTCGCGCCACGATGGACAAGATAAGGTGCTATGCTAATCCTTCAATTTTCCATAGGAATCTAACATACTAGGTTGGACTGTTATATCTTGAACCAAATAGAATAATGGATATCCTAGCATTAGCATAGCAATTAGTGAACAAATATTTGTCATAAACTGAATAAAACCCAGAAAATAAATTAGATGACGTTGAGCAGTCAATACATATCTAAAACATATCGGAATTCGGAAGCACTTGTATCGGGGCACGAACAAGCTAATTAGACAAAATGCCACCTGAATCCTTTATTTTTTGTGTTTCACCTTATATGCTTCACATGTTATACTATAAGGTGTGGCAATTCCAATAATAGCTTGCTGAATGGTATGGATAAATTCCTTATCAACACATCCGATGGGAAATAAAGGGTGGTAAGAACACATAATAAAAAGAATCCAAATTTTAAGACTAACCCCGTAGCAAATTTGGACGCTCTATAAGGGCATTGCTCCTTTTTTTTATTTTTTATTTTTTTTTATTTTTGATGGTTACAATGTCCGATAGCAAACAAAATCGATCAAGAAATGCAAAGAACGTCATGGATGACATAGAGCTACTATTTCCGGCGCAAGAGCAAGAAAACTGTGTTACCAAATACTCCTTGCATATATACAGCAGGTTTTTGCTATATGGGAATTAATAAGTCTCGTCTCTCAACAGCCACTCCTAGTTTCTATTAGTTTATGTGTGCGGTGGAGTGGATATCTAATTGTCTATGGATCAATATGTGGCTTGTAATTTATCAAACTAAGTTGGATTGCATATATTATAAGAAAAGTGTAGTAGAATATAACGGAATATAATGAAATGTAATTAAATACAAATTTAATGAACTATTAAACTAAAATTTTTGTTGATTACATTTCATTACATTCTACCCAAGTGCGTAGAAATTCTCTTCATTAATAATTTAAGGGGTAAAAAAAAATTTTTTTCCTTACACAATAGAAATCAAACACAAAATCGTTTATTTTTAAATAACTTTAATACCACTAAAATTAAAAATTAAGAGTGTTTCATCTCAAGTTCTTATATAATTTAGAATTTTTAATTTATAGAGACTTTATATTTGATTTTGATTTGCTAAATAAGTATAACTTTTCTCTATAATTAAGAATTAGTTGTCGAAATTTAGATTTTCGCCTAATGACTATAAGAGTTCTTTTTGTGGGAATAATTTGCCTAATAACTATAAGAGTTATTTTTGTGGGAATAACTTAGGTTAGAGCGACTCTAGTGTATGAGTTGCAAATTACAACCACCATCTCTTAGCCTCACCCCGTTATCCATTTACTTTTAGGTGCATGATTGTGCACACTCTTTTAATAATCTATCATTTTGAGCCTAATAGATGCAGCTTTTGATGAGCAAATCATGTAAACTATGTTTTATGTTTATTGATATTAGAGCTCATGGTTTGCAAAGGACAGTTGAGAAAGGTTTTATCCAAGAAGAAAAAAGTTATACAATGAAAAAAAATACTATATGTCATCAAAGATAATGTCACGAAAATTCAAAACAGCAATAGAAATACAATTCAATAATTGGTGGAATATGAAATTTGATTCAATGTGGAGATTTGGTAGGGTTTGTTTATTTAGGTTAGGATATCTAATTTATAGAGATTTAACACTGGTTTTGACTTGATAAATAATTATAAATTTTTCTATAAATAAAAATTAATTGTTAGAATTTATTAGTTTTTAACCTAAATATTTGCAAGAGTTTATTTTATACTGAAAGAGTTTATATTAGAATGGTGTTATGAAATACTATTTTGTACTCTTAGTATATGTATTTGAGAGTATCTTATTGTATAATTGTGCATATCTTAATATGTATTTGTATATTTTTTTTCGGAGTTAGATACTAGTTTAAGAATCATTTATCACCTAAATTATTATATTTTTTTTATTTATATTTATTCTTAATTTTAATTTCTTTAACTTGCGCTCACATATTGTTGACTTCCAATCTTTTACTTAAAAAAAATTTCTTCATAGTAAACAAAATTTTCTTTTATGAGAAAATGTAGGAAAGGACGTTACACTTTTGGAGAAGAGAATTTCAATTAAATTTATAATGTGGTTAAGAAAAATAAAATAAAAATGTCTAATAAATTAAAACGATTTGGCATGCTATAGGTTGTAATCCACAGTAAAATAAATTTAGTATTTTGCTGAATGTTGCAAGGTGATGCAATTTGTATATTTGAATAAGCACAGAAAATCAGCTATGGTAGTTGAAATTAAACGCTCCAGTGGCATTACTCTCTACTACGACTACTACTACTACTACTACTATTATTATTATTTAAAATATTGAAACATTAGTATGGCATGGAGTACTGCTTAATTTTGTATAGTCCAATGATTATAACAATAATAATGTTGTTATTAGAAAAATTTTTAAAAAATCCTCAAAATTTTTTTTCTGATGAGAATGAATATGCCCTCAACAAATCCTCTTATATACTTTTCTTGGCTTTCACCACATCTAAAATAAAATAACAATACCACTCACTTTTCATTTTAATTTTTTTTTAGGAAGAATAAAATTTTATTTTAAATCAATTTATGCAGTGCTTATACCATCACAAAAACCCAGTCAAGTACAATATAGTTTGTTTCTCCTCTACTTTTCTCAATCTGGACCAGCCATAACCTTTCAAAAGAGACAGTTAGCATTTTCATGTGATCTATATACTATAGGCATTTCTATATATGATCGATTCCAACTAGAATGATCAAACATAGTGCAACAATAGAACTGTATATAGAAAGTGTTAAGACTAACATGATTAATACCCACATGACAGATTGCAATGAATAGAAATTAAATTAACATCAACAAGCTACAGACATTTATCTAATGTAAGCAGGCAAAAGAGTGACACTACATCTGATATTAGCAACTAACATACAGCTACAATTCATGCTGCTTCTGCCTTGCTTCAACTTGTGTAATAACTAGACATACATTCATATCATGCTATCAGACCTTGCAGGCAGCCTCCTAAAGAAATTGAGAGGAACTGAAGGGAGCTTGCGCCGCCTGGGATGTCTTAACACATAAATGCCAATGAGAAGAGCTACTACTTGAAAGGGAGTAACATACAAAACTATAGCAGCTATCAGACAGAATGTCACAAATAGAGTGGTTGCTCTCGGATCTCTCCATCTGAAGAGAGTTTGAAATCTTTCCCCTTGACTTGCCAAGTCGCCAACCACTGTCTGAACCCTTCTTGCTATGCTTCTCAGTCGATCATTCCTAATAATGTCCGAGGACTTGGTAGTTGGGAATGAATCAAATTCTTCCTCAAGTTCATCAGGATAGGCAACATTAGCATGAGATTGACTGGTGTCCATATGAGGAGGGTGTCTTGGTCTCCACCGAAGATTCCAAATGTCAATCAAGAAAAGGTAAAGAAAAAATGTGAGAAGTATTAGCTCGAGATAAAGGACTAAAACTATGAAGAGGATGTGAATCAAAATGGTTGTAATAGGGTTCTTCCAGTTGCATATTTGATCAAACCATTTTCCGACAGCAATCAAACCCCTTAGAACCCCCATAATTCTGAAAAAATTGGCCTTGCTCTGCCTGATACTCCACATATGTGAATCCACATCTAGCATATATTCCACAACTTCCTTCCTTAGAGTTGGCTCAGCTCAGTTCTATTCATTTTCACACTGAATTCAAAACTTTAAGTGCTGGAACAACAGGTTTTTAGAGAAAAGTTGGAACATAAACATAGTTTCTTTTCATTCATCCATATTTTTAATACAAAAAATAGCTCATATAGCTGATACAAACAAGTTGAATATTGTTTTATAGCTCATTGCCTTCACAAATACACTAACACCATGTTGTCAACAGAGGCATGGTTATAGGGTCTGCTTTTTACCAAAAAACTGCTAACAATTCTCTTTAAAAATATCTTTTTAAAGTCTTCTAGAAGAATGTCAATGACCAACACTCCTCCTTGATATTCTTCTTGAAGACTCCAAGCTTTGACCTTAAAAATTCAAACTTAGCTCTTATCTAGCTTGTCCCTCTTTTCTTCAAGTATGTGTGAGTAACAAACACACCCAAAAACCCTCAAATGCTCCACTGATGGTTTGGTTCCATGCCACATTTCAAATGGAACCTTGCCCTTTAATGCTTTTGTTGGTAACAAATTCAACAAATAAACAGCAACATTGACTACCTCAGCCTAAAAATGCTTTAGCAAATTCTTCTCATACATCAAACACCTGGCCATCTCCATCTCCATCTCCATCACATTTTTGTTCTTCCTTTCACTCACTCCATTTTGCTATGGAGTGTAAGGATCTGTGAGTTGGTGCTTGATCTCTTCTTTGTCATAAACAACCTTGAAATCTTTTGAGACATATTCAGTTCCATTGTCTGATCTTAGCATTTCGATTGCACAGCCAGCTTCCTTCTCTGCTTGTGCTTTAAACTTCACAAACTCACTTAGCACTTTTGATTTCTGCTTCAAGAAACTCACCCAGCAGTACCTAGAGTAATCATCAATGAATAATAGAAAGTATTTGTTATTATTCAAGGATGGAACACTCATAGGTCCACACACATCAGAGTGCACCAACTGCAATTTCTCAGTAGCTCTCCAGTTGCTGCTTGAGAATGACGGCTTATTTTGCTTCCCAAATTGGCAAGCTTCACAAACACTCTCTCCTTGCACAATTACAGGCAATCCATCAACCAAATTCTTTTGATGTAACAAATTTAAATTCTCATAATTGAAGTGCCCTAAACTCTTATGCCAAAGAATTGAGTTATTCATCATAGTTGAGTGTGCATGCAAAGTGTTTTGTGTTACATCCAATGGAAAAAGTCTATCTGTCATATCTACTATCATCATTTCATTTCCATTTGGATCGTAAATGATGCATTTTTTCTTCTTGAAATGCAATTCATAATTTTTTTCAAGTAGTTGGCCAACACTAAGCAAGTTTAAATTGATTTCAGGCACAAATAACACCTCTGAAATGGATTTTGTACCTGATGGAGTGTTTATCACAATAGTTCCTTTGCCTCTAACCTTGACCCAAGCTCCATTGCTAACCTTTACTCTTGACTTGAAAGACTTATCAAGGATCTTGAAGCTATCCTCATCAAATGTCATGTGGCTTAAGCAACCACTATCAACAATTTAAGTGTTCATTTCAGTCTTGGCAACATGGAGAGTTGTTGTAAACAACCTCTCGATTGGAGCTTCTTGATCTTCAGCTACTTGTGTTTGCTGAGTAGGTTATGTTTACTTGTTCTTACATATCTTGGTCATGTGTCCAAACTGCTTGCAGGCTCTACATTGAATGTCAGGCCTAAACCAACAATATTTCTTAGCATGTGTCTTCTTCTTGCAGTGTTTGCAAGGTAGATACTTGTCTTTCTTTCCACCTTTTTCATCTCCACTTCTTTTATCTTTCCCTTTTTGCTCTTTTGAGTGTTGTTTGCCTCCACTTGACTGACCTCATTCACTTTGCTTTGCCAGAAATGCTCCTTCAGCTTTCTCTCCCTGCATTAAGCTGAATCTCTGCTCTACGACATGAACGACATTCATTACTTCAGTTAAAGTGATGGTGGGCAGGTCTTTAGTGTCTTCTAGTAAAGATATCTTTGGCTTGAATCTTGCCGGAACACTCACAAGAACCTTGCTCACTATCCTCTTGTTTGACAACTCCTCTCCAAAAAGTCTCAGTTGGTTAACTACTCTCATCAACCTGTCGTTGTACTCATTGAATGCTTGAGAGTCTTCCATTTTGAGAGTTTCAAATTCTCTCCATAAATTCAAGACTTGAATTTGTTTGGTTCTAACACTGCCTTGGAACTCCTCATTGAGCTGATCCCAGACTTGTTTTGCTGTCTCACTATTCATGATTCTAGTGAAAATAGAATCTGAAATAGAGAAATGAATTGCAGCTAAAGCCTTATATTTCTTAGCACATTCCTCACTATGCTAGTGGAGTTGTGCTATGGTGGGATTGGCTCTCAATGGTGTTGGTTCTCTACCCCATTCCACAACATCCCAAAGGTCAAATGCCCTTAGGTATGCTTTCATTTTCACAGCCCAGACCCGGTAATTTTCACCATTGAAGCTAGGTGGTGTTAGGCTTGATAATCCCTTTGAAGTCATCTACACACTCTCAAGATGTTTAGGTCTTTTTGTGGGGTTTAAGCTTACTTGTTTTCTCTCTTTTCAGCCCTTAAAGATCTATAAGAGCTCTAATACCATGTTCATTTTCACACTAAATTCAAAACTTCAAGTGCTAGAATAACAAGTTTTTAGAGAAAAGTTGGAACATAAACATAGTTCCTTTTCATTCATCTATATTTTTAATACAAAAACCAGCTCATATAGCTGATACAAATAAGTTAAATGTTATTTTATAACTCATTGTCTTCACAAATACACTAACACCATGCTATCAACAGAGACATAGTTATGGGGCCTGCTTTTTACCAAAAGTTGTTAACAATTCTCTTCAAAAATATCTTCTTAAAATCTTTTAGAAGAATGTTAATGACCAACAGGTTCAACCTCTTGGAGACAATCTGCATAGTTTGGTGCCTCAAGCTATCAAGTTGAATCACAGATAATGGATGGATGTAGTGCATTTTAGGCAACAACGGATGTGAGTACATATGTAAAATGTTTATCAAATAGGAGCATGTGAACCTCACAGCTAATTGAACTTTACCTGTCTTCTTCACTTCTGATGGTTGCAATACTATAAGAGGATATGACTGTATGTAAACTCTATCAGTTTCAAGAGTTGATAGGTGAATCCTCATTTTCCCTATTCTTGAGTCCTTTCCCCCTCCACCTCCTCCCTCATGTACATGACCATTGTCAAATACCCTTACAGTAATGATAGTACACAAATCAAAAACTTCCCAAATGTACTGTTCATTCCATTTTGGAGTGAAGCTGTCAATAATCATCCTTATTTGAATCCACTTTTGTCCATATTTAGCTACACAATAGGCATTTGTGGTTCCTCTCCCATCTTTGGTCTTCATAGGCATCAGCCCCAAAGCACAGAATCCCTAGTTCCAAATTCCCAATGCTGGGCCTCCATAGCTGCTTTGTTGTTGGCCTAAGATTACTGCTATAGTGTGTTGATTCGTCCAAAGCATGATAACCACCATCTAAACAGACCCTCAGATGGATCCTACTGGCAAATTTAACATCCTTCTTCGATTCCACTTCCCTAGTAACATGCCTCTCAAGATTATACCACCTAATGTTAACCGGCTTATGCTCTAGCCTCCTCTGCACGAGTTGTAAATGGATCACACACTTTCTCAAGATTTCAACTTTGTTTGATCTTACTTTATCTTCCACTGTCAAAATCAAAGGCTCCTCAAAAGGTTCAACAACTACAAGTATCAAGTCCTCATTCCACATTGGATGGATACTCTTACTTTGAGATATCGTAGTTCTCAACATTTGATTTCCAAGGGTGACTTTCACAAAAGCTTCAAGGAACCTACTTTTGTCTCCATGCACTAAATCTTGAGCTTCAATCAGATTGATCCTCACATAACAAAGCTTAGGGGAAAGATACACTTTGGACCATATGTGAGCAGCCCCATCTGGACCAACAGCTACTGCATCTGAATGCCAAGCATCAGAAAATGCTTCGTCTGCTTGAATTCCCATCCAAATGGCCAGCATCAGTGCTCCACGCTTAATTTTATGCCCCTTCCGATCTTTCAATCTATACCACTACGGTGCCAAAGGGCTATCGGGTGGAACACATTTTGGGATGTCATTGAGCACAATACCCTTCCAATCAAATCGTCTAAAACAACATCCTTATCTTTCACTGAGACCTCCAAAACCAAAGCTTGAATTCTCTCCTTCAAGAAGGTGAAGGCCTGATTCCATTCGGGGTCCGTCTTCTTCTCAAAATGCTTAGTGATTCCCTTATAGTTTCCAAGCTTTACCTCCACATAAGGATCACAACTACCAGTAACATCTTTACTAGGAAAATCCTTAGCTTTCACCACACGAACATATAGATATTGTATTTGTTCAAGAAGGTCATATGTGCAGGCAAGCTTATCAGTGGTGACAGCTCCTGCACCTATCTTTGGTGAAGTCTCCTTTAGAGCAAAATCAACAGCCTGTGGAGGTTTCTGCAAGGTTTCTAATTTACAACAATGAAGCTATAGATGCACAAACGCCACCCAACAGTTATGCTAAAAGAAAAGAAGACTTCCAAAATTAGGATTTTATTACAAGATATGTGCTTGACAGATGTGAATTCAGTCTCAAGAATTGAAAAGGTTTACAAGTCTTCACTTCTTGTGATATCCAGGCAATTTGGGATATATTTAGATAACAAACTCAATGATGGAGATAGAAAAGAAACGAAGGGCTATTGTGATTGTAACGACTATAAACAAAAAATTAAGAAAGCAACACTATAGGTATGCAATCTTTGGAGTTTCAGAGCTTTAATAAACAGTAAAATGGGACTAAAACGAGAAAGAAAGGATTAGAGAACCTCCATGTGTCATCCTTTAAAGCTAAGTAACAAAGCAATTCCAAGCACTTCAATTATACCTATTGACTAGAAGGAGCAAATATCTGCAAAAGAAAAGCAAAAACACCAAAGGGTTAACATTAATACTCATCTATATTTGTTTAGGAGCCGAGAAACTGAAAGAAAAAGACACCAAGACAACATAAAATAAAACATTTTTTTCTCTATGCATTTTCAGTCACCAAACAGCATTGACTATATGGGAATGATTGATCAGGTTCTAACATTGAACCAACAGATCTTCTAAAATAAATAAACAAATAGACAAACACCCCTTAGCAAGCACCCTAAGTAAATAGAGCAGTTCAAGTCAGCCTAACTTTTCAAAGACATAAGAAACACACATTAATGCATCACAATTACTTGAAAGAACGGACACAAACACAGTTACAGGTTTCAACAACTACTAAAACTAACTTCGGACATTAATACACTTTACTATCTACACTCATTCTCAAGAATAAGAAAATATACCTCAATCACTAGTACTGTTGAAGAGAGCTCTTCAAGGTGCAACAGTGAAAGGTCTGTGAGTTTACATTTATTTGGTAATGAAAAGATAAAAAAGACAATGTGCGCAATAAAAATGGAGTTAAAAGGAAAGTAGGGAGAAGTAATATAGAAATGAGCATGTGAAATGAGATTGTGAAAGACTGAATCTTCCCCACCATAAAGAAACAGAGAAACTATTTCATTTATATTATTGTTCAGTACCAACTATTCTGACATATGCGATCATGTAAATTATATGTGTAATTTATTAATTATTTATAATAATTTTATTTAAAATAAAATTATTTATATATATTAATAAAATTATTTTTTAAATATTTAAAATTATATTAATATAATATTATAATATAAATACCTAATATACAATATTATAATGTTTATTTTTTATTTTAATCATAATATCATTAATCAACAAATATTTAAATAATAAATTTATCAATATATATAATTATTTATGATTTTAAATAATTTTTATTTTAATAAAAGTATTATAAATAATTAATAAATTATATATATGATTTAAAATTTTACAGAATCATATTAAAATTCAGCTATCATTATATTACTAGTTTCGTGTCAAATTAGATGTCGTTTTAGAAGAAATTTGTGTTATATAACACTTGACATTTTACAATTTTTCATGAATATTAATTATTTTTTCTAATTTTATCATTTCTCTTTTTTATAATAATTGTTTCTTTTTAAAGTGTATAATAATTTATGAAAATAATTAATTAAAGGTGATATAATATTTTATTTATGTAATAACATCTACTCTCTCTATTCCAATATCTGTCGTTTTAAAAAAAAATTCAATATAATTGTCATTTTACATTAAGAATGTAACATTAGTTATTTATTTTTTCAAATTTTCTTTTATCATCATTTATTCTCTCTCTCTTCTACTTAAATGTTTTCTTATTAATATTAGTATAGAGTTTTAGTTGAAAATAATTAAAGGTATATTAGTCAATATTAATTGTTATTTCTAATTAATTATTTTCTTAATCTAAGTGCACAACTTTAAAAAGACAAATATTATGAAACAAACTGAGTATTTAATATAATTCTTAATATATGTATAAAAACTTTAACTACATCTATTATGGGACAAAATGAGTAGATTAATGATACTAGTACTATTTAAGGTAAATTACAAATTTGATGGTTGAAATTTTCAATTTTGTTTATTTTGGTGTTCAACCATTATTTTTGCTCAATCAAGTGTCTGAAATAGTAAAATTATTTTCAATATGATATTTTTTTTAATCTAAATAATCAGTGACTGTCACATAAAAATCTATCTAAATTAATATCGGATTTTGTACATCATTTCAATTAATTATATATGGGTACATAATTTGTTACTCTAAAAACAAAATTTGTTCATTTTTTTACTTTATATTTGAATAAATTTTATTTCTATCACTGCAAAATTTGTTCAAAATATATATAAAAATTAAACAAAAAAAGGAATAAATTTTGTATTTAAAGTAAAAAAATTTTATATTCAAATTTTATATACATAATTAGTTAAAATAATGTACAAAATCTGATATCAGATCAAATGAATGTAACAGAGTTATAAATTTTATCCACTTAAATCAACTAAAATATCTCATTAAAAATAATTTTATCAATTCAAACATTTAATTAAATAAAAAATTATTTAAACACTAAAATAAAAAAATTTAAAAATTTAAACCTCAAATTTGTAATTTACCCTTAAAACTCAGGGAATTAAAGCACACGTGACCATGGTCGGTTTGTTGAGTAGTGGGACTTTATTTCTTCAACTTCGGTCTTGGATATGTGGCTTTGTCACGACTCTTCCAAGATAATAGCAATGTTTTTAAAATCCGTTCCAGTAACGAAACTGACTGATTTTAATTTAGTTAGTATGATTAATTTGATTAATTTCATTTAATTAATTTAATAATAATTAAAATAAAAAAAATATTATTAAAATATTTTAAAAAAATTAAAAAATATAAAATATATTTATAATAATTAAATATATAAAATTATTTTAAAAATAAAATTAGATCTAACTAAATCGGTCATTAATTCAATTTTCAATTTTTTTTTTTTGTTTAGAGGGAGGCCTCAAATATGTATTGGGTATGGGTAATAGCACACTATGTCTATGTGCTTTTATCAAGAAAAACTGTTTAATTATGTATGCATGTATTACATGATGCACCTTTCATATCCATGCACGATCTTGGGGTTATTGGACTAATAATCTTGTAATGTAAGACTAATTGCAAATTTGAATTATTAAATTGGATGGAAACGATCCCAACTATTCCTCTTGGTATCCATTGGTCAAAATGATCATAGGTGTGTGCAGGGAAGGATGCACACTGAGGCCATCAAATTTTTTTAATAAAAAATTCAAGGACTCTTTAAAAATTTAAAATTTTCAAAAACTCATTAGAACTTTAGTAAATTTTCAAAATCTTTTCGTAATTTTAGAGAAATTTAAAAATCCTCTTTGAAAAATTTTAGAGAACACTGAAATCAACTGAAATTTTAGAAATCTCATGAAAATATATATAAACTCTCTTGAAATTTTAAAATATTTAAAAATTAACTAAAACTTTATACATAATAACAATAATTTCAAATATTCTTTTAATAGAAATAGGTATACTATGGCTACTCATCGCATTGTTAATACTAATAAAAATTAATATTTTTAAATTTTTTATTTATTCTACTCTTATATCTTATTAATTATTAATCAATGAATTCCATTCAATCATGATAACTTGATTCTCTTTAAAAAAAAAAAAAAAACTTATGTAAGTCTTATTTCTTTCACTCAAAAAGTTGATAAATATTTAAAAATATAAATATACTCTTATCTAGATATTATGCATATCATTTATATGAATTTATTTTAGTTATTAGACTGCTTTGTTTATTTATATTTATTTTTTTCTTAAATTTTAAAATATTATACTTTTTCCCCATTTTGCATTTAAATATTAAGTTTGTTTAAATAATTATATTTTTTCATTATTTATATAGAAAATTTTATTGGGTTACATTAATTTATATTCTAATATGCTATTATTAGTTAAAATTTTCAATTTTTGCAATATATATATAGCATTATTGATTAGTTTGAACATTTTATTAATATGAGTAATTTTTTTAATATGCATGTAAATTAATGGATGAAATTATAGATGAGCATTATTCAAAGAGAGGATTGTAATTCCTGACAAAAAAAATTTAAATCTCATGGAGAATTACTAAAATAAAAATAAAAAGGATCAATGCATTCAATACTTTAAGATAAATAAACAATCAAAATATTAAAAAGCTAATTATAATTTTAAACAATCAAATTTCTTTTTTATTTTCTATTTCACCATAAAGCTTTAGTTCCTCAATTTATTAAAATATACTTTTTAGGAACTAATTAAGAAAAAAGAAGTTGATATGATATTTTTCAATTTATATAATTTTTTATTTTTAATTATTTAAAATACAAATAATGCAAGCCAAATTGATCAATTTAGATTCAAAATGTTATTTATTTTTTAGAAATAATAGTTATTTATATGTTATCTATAATTTTTTATTAAACCCCTTTTGAATAAAAGTTTTGTATCTATCACGGGTCATATGATATATTATCTTAACTGTGAATTATCTTCAACAAGTCATCTTAACTGTGAATTATCTTCAACAAATCAACTTGTTTGTCCATAAAAATTAATAAAATAACATACAAAATCAATTTAGTTTTTCTTTCATATTTTCTTGGTAATGTTAACTTTGAATACGAAAATTAAATGTTAATATCATATCAAAAGTCAATTTTATGGCTATTCTTGTAAGAAAAATCTATCTAGAATGTTATTTATTGCCAAGAGTGAGATTAAGGCTATTTCTTTCACATAAAATTTTTTATATTTTTTTATGTTTGATATATTTAAAAAAATTGATCAATAAAAAATATTTTTATAATTAAAGAGAAGATCAAATTATTTTTAAAAGCAACTAACTTTCTATTTTTTAAAAAATAATTTTTAAATTTTGTAAATTCATCCAAACAAGAAATAAACTACATAAATATAAATATTTTAAAAAACTTATTATCACTTGTTATACTTGGCCTATAAAATCGATCGCTTTAACCAGTGAAGCCATATAATTTTTTAAAATATTTTTCTTATATTAAATAATAAATACTACAGAATTAAAATTAAAAAAAATATATATTTTTACATATCTAAATATCAAAAAGTTATACTTTAAAATAAAAATATTTTTTATAAAATAAATTATTTTTCATAAAATAAATAGAGTCTAAGACCGTCCTATTAACATAATCAGCCGACTTGAGTGGCCAAATCAAGTCAAGACCCTATTGAAGGCAGGCTCGAGATGCGAGTAGAGGTAAGCAAAACCGAACCGAAATCAAAAATCGAACTAACTTTAGTGAATTTGGTCTATTTGGTTCGGTTTTAAAGTAAATTTAGTTCTGTTCGGTTCAAAAATAGAAAAAATTTAGTTTTTAATTTCGGTTCGGTTTAAAATTGAGAAAACCGAATAGACCGAATAAACCGAATTTATGAGATTTTTTAATTTTTCTTTTAATTTGAGTTTAAAAAACTAAAAATAAATTATTTTATATAAGATAAAAAAAAGTCCAACAGCCCATTGAGCTCAAAACCGAAAACCAAATCGAATCAAACCGATTTTTTAGGTTCGATTTACTTCAATTTATTTTAAATTTCAGTTCAGTTCGATTTAAATTTAAATTAAATTCGATCTATTTAATTTTTATAATTTCAATTTAATTTGAATCGAACCAACCAAATGCTCAGCCCCTAAATGTGAGGAAGTATCGGTGGGGAGTACGGCCCTAATTAGCTAGTGAATTCCAGCTCAGCTTTTGTATATTCATTCTTCGCCTTGATAATGAAGGGGCGATGCTTGAGATCAAGCGTTCTCGTTTAATTTCTTTTATAAGTTAAAAAACCATTCATCTTTTCTTACTAACAATTAATTTTATAAATAATTCATTGTGACTTTTGTAATCACACGATATCACTTAAAAAATAATTATTTAAAAATATTATTATCATATTTTTTTCAAATGAAAAGTTTTGAGGAAATGCAAAGACACTTATCTTTCATTTAATACACATTTTTATTCTTTTTTTTGTTTTGGACAATAATACACATTTTTATTCATAAGTAAAAATATAGAGGCAGTAGGTCACCATGGCACCCTAATGCTCTCATGGAAGAAAAAAGAGAGAATGACTCGGTGTAGCAGTTACTAGAAGATTCTGCAAACGAAATATCTCCTTTATAACATAAAAGGGTATTATAGTCATTACATTGTCTTTTGAATATTTTGAAAGCTGGCTACGCTCAGATCTTTTTATTTTTTTGGGTCGAAAGGCTACACTGAGATCTATCACCTGTTGCTCCCTATCACTTGTGATCTGTCACCACGTGCTCCAGACGTTGCATGGGAGTGATTCAACCTCTTGTTTGGGAATCTTCTCAAAAAAAAAAAAAAAACCTATGAAAAGAGAAAATCAGGACGAAGAAAGTAAAAGTAAAAAGAAAATATATAATTTCTTGTTTTATTTGAAAAAAGAGAAAATTGACAGAGAAAATATGAAGAGAAAGTTTTTTTTTTGTTTGAAATAATTATTAAAATGATCTTTAAAAGCTAAATTTATATTTTGTCCTTAAATTTTAATGTGTTTTACTTTTTTATTAATATTTAAAAGGGTAAAAAGTAATTATTCAATTTAAATAGTTTACATCTATTAAACTCAATTTTTAAAAAAATTTGTAAACAAAGTGAAGTAAATTAATCTCATTTATATTTCATTTCATATTTTTACATTACTCTTCTCAACTTCTCTATAAAATATAAATAAAAGATTATTTTAATTTCACTTATAAAAATATTCCTTTTATCCATATGATCAAAAGAAATGTATAATCTTACATAAAAACTTTGATCTGTAATTTTACACGTAAGACAATGGATTAGAATAACAAACTATTTTGCTTATAAAATAAAAGATTGTCTGTAGTTGTGATATATCCTAAAAATAAAAATTTAGCTAAGTTCAAAATAATGACTAAGTATAATAAATGATCTTAACAAAATACACCAAAAGATTTTGAATGATAGTTCAATGGAAAGAGAAAGACAGTAATGCAAAAGCTGGAAGTAGAAAAAAAAGGTAAAAATGATTTTGATTTGTCACTAAGTACTTTATTTAGATCCATACCCAAAATTCCCAATTTTCATGAGTAGCTATTGAGATCTTGAAACAACAGCTAACTTCTCACAACCCAAACAGTATCAATGCCCTTCTTCGTGCTTTCATACGAACATGCAAACTTTTTGTCCACTCTTTTCCATTTTGCAGTTAAGAAAAACAAAACGGCAGTTGGTTTTCAAATAGCTCACGTGCAAATTTGTTGAATTTTCCCTTCCCCTATATCTTCTTTATTGGTAATTTTATCAAAGACAAATTGGAGTGGGATTAAATCGTTGTCAGCCAATGTTTGGAACCGGTCAGACCATGTGTGAACCTGCTGACGGTCTGATCTAATTCAAATCAATAAGACAAAAAATCAATGGATGAATGGGCGGATGAGGTGCATTCTCTTGATTGTTTAAATTTACATAAATTACTAATGACTAATATAGTTTTGTTATTTTGATGGACGGTCAGATGATTTTTTTTTTTTTGAAAAAAATATTGTTAAAAAGTTTTTACTGAGAATTACAATAATAAAAATGACAACTAAGTAAATTATAAAAGTTATATCAATTGAATTAGACTAATTGAATCAATTAAATCAGTTGAAACAAAAACCAATTCTAAAATGGGTTTATTCTCCATACAGATATAAAAAACATTGCTGTCAGCCAACTTGCATTTTGAGGATTTGTGAATTGGGACTGCGTTTAATGCCTTGGAAAAAAAGCCATCCAAAAATTTAATGTTACATGGCAAGGAGGTCATGGACAAGGCCTAATATACTAACCATGTCACTGTCTACAGAGGGCAAGTTCTATAGTGGAAGATTGTGACTCTACACTGAATATGTCCCTAAATAAGATAGCTCATGATACACCATATACAAGTTCTCTTTTTATTTTTTTACCCTTGTGGTGGGGTATTTGATCTTGTCCATTGGCAGATGGAAGATGGATGGGAGTTTTGAGTAAGATAGTTAGGATGGGAGAATAATCCTATAATTTATATGAATTTCATAATCACACTGTATCACTGAAAATTTCAGATGTCATTTATTATGTTATTGATTAGCTATTACTATAACATCACATAAACTGACAAAATGAAAACAATTCTAATATTTCCAAGTAGCTTTTCTAAGTTTTCAATTCATTGAGTAATTTGAGTCCAAGTCTACTAGCATTTATAAGTTCTTTCAGCAGACTTCCTGATGCTGATGTGGTTTCAAGTTCAATATGACTTGAACCTAGACAATGCGTGAAACAGGGCAACTAAGCCACATAACCACTAATAATGGTAACCGGTGTATGACTCGTTCAAAGCAGGGATAGAGCTATCAACTATGACTCCCTCTTCTCTCCCCTTTGCCTGTTTTTTGTGATGCCACCCCATCTACGTAAATTTGTAACCCACAAGTCTTACCAGAAGTTTCAATCATTCAGCTCGGTGCACAAAGAGGAGCATGGGGCTGTTATAGAACCTAGAATTGCACCGACATATATTGCCTTCCAAGACACCGTCAATTGCAGTTATCTATTGCTTTTATATTGTCTAATAACACATCATCATCCAAGTTTTAAGCCTGATCTCGATGGACATGTTACATTATTCAATGCAAGAAATAACAAAGAAGAAGCTGCAATATGTGCACTAGGTAAAACTTTAATTAAAAGTTAGAAAATATACCTGAAATTCAACACTTTCGATCGAAAATATCATCTGAGAGGGTATTAGCGTCATGTACTATCTATCCAATACATCAATTAAGAATATAAAAGCCCAGTTTCACAGCTCCAGATTGTTGATTTGGAGACTCTGATACCTTTCCTTTGCCCACTATAAATTTTTGAAATTTATTAAAATCCTTTATAATATCAAGCTCCAGGATTTATCAGAACTTGATTCAGATACAGAACCAATCTCCTCCCTCCCTGCCCAGACCAAAATGCAAAACACAACATCATTTCAAATTAAAGGCATTAATGGCAACCAAAATAATTTCCCCTCTCATTAATCGGACCTCAGCTAGCTCCTACAATGATGTTGAGATATCCTTGGCCTCAAACTTTTTCACCTGAACTAGGGCTCCATGGTTCACTCCAGATTCAATCATTGCATCTAAAACAGCAACATCTCTAGCACCTTCCAGGAAAGACATGCGGGCCTCCACTTCATAATTGCTTCTTTTCTGTTACAAGCAACTTTGATTATAACACAGTCAGCAGTGAAAGCAAGATAGCAGCCTACAAAAGCACTTTTATTTCAGTCTCACTTTTAAGTTAGGGAAATGGAACAAAGTTACCTAAGAGGAAAAAAGTAATGTTCCAAGACAGAAGAGAACAAGGTGAATATATGAATCAAATAGGAAAAATTGCTCTCATACCCATCAAAAAGGCTAAACCAAAAGTGTACACTACCTGTAGAGTAGATGAACCAAATACTAAAAGCTGAAAATAATAGCATTCTGCATATGGTTGACCTGGAAATGAACTGTGTAGGAAAATAGCATACTACCTTAAGGTTGGCCTGTGAAATGTCATGTATAAAAGTTTTTAATTCTTCATGCACTCCATTGAATGGATAGAATGAATTTTTGTTGTTCCCATCAGCACCATAAAATGAAACCTGAGATTGTAATGTACAATATCAGTCACAAGTTGCTACTGTTTTAAGTTACTCTAGAAATGTGTGAATCAAGGGTAAAGCGGTCCCTTAATTAAAGCTTCAAGGAAATCAGAGCATCAGAAATTTCAGAAAACTCAGAATTGAGGATTGTGAAGCTGTCCAATATCTTGTTACTATAACAGAGATATTTTGTCATACCATATAACCATGTCGTCCATCTTGGTTTCCTCGATCAACTTGTAGCGTTCCCTTTAAGCCAACAACTCGCCAAAATATCTAAAACAGATAGAACTATGAGAAATACTATATAAATATTCCATATGAGTTTTTCTTTTAGGAAAAAACTCCTTTACCACATGCCTTTGGTGATCTCGAGGATACAACCATCACAAAAACTCCAGAACATCCATTCTCCAGTTGACTGAAAAAGAGAAGTCCATGGAGGCCTTAGACTTGCAATCGCATCAAAATATGATTTCTTGGAAAATCAAGTTCATGTATGAGAAACTTACAAGATTGATGATATGTTATCAGGAGGAGGTAAGGTTTTGTCTACATGAGAGGTCATAGCTGACACTGAAATCACCTCACATCCGACAAGCTGTTGAAACAACAGGCCAATCAACTTAGAAGGCAGAAATGAATATAAAAATGAAGAAGCTACGTCTTCAGCCTTATAGTTATTTACTAAGTCTTCACTGAACCAGAGATTACATGTCTCGTATACCTCATATATGTAGCCTATCCAGAATAAAACCATATAACAGGTGTACATTTCTTCTTGATATAGGAAAATAATGCGAAATTATTAAAACTTCTGAGCGACTGTAGGAGTTCAATAATTTCAAGTATCTATATAGACAGACATGCACATGTAAATAAAACTTTAAGAGCTCTCTAGCCCAGTAAAGTATAAGAAGATGAAGAGAAAGAAAAAGTAGCACCATGCAGTACTATTAATATAAAACTAGCATGAGTACAATACAAGTGTTCTGAAGATCAAATAGAAGTTGGTGATGTTAAAAGCAGTGGAAGATTGTTCACTAGGATGAAAAAGCTATCTGGAGAATCATTAACACTAATTTTCATCCAGCTATACTCAAAGTATGAGATCACCATTCTTAATGCTGCAATGAAATGCACTCCCATGTCTAGGATGAAACCTCCCTGCCAAAAAAGGAAGATATACTAGTCAGTAATCATGCAACAATGAACTAGCTCAAGTGTGATAGGAGCAATGAACCTAAGCTAACAATTACAAAAAAGAATCAATAGAATATTGGGACTATTAACCTAAATGCTAAAAGGAATAGAGAGATGGCACTGTAACTTGTCATTGTAAAAAAAAAAAAAGAAAAAAAAAGGTCCAGTTGCCACTTTACATGCTAGGATATATCACTGGCACTCAGAACCAATTATCTCATATCTAAAAGAGAGATTCGTTCAGCTAAAAAATGGTTGTTCATATTCCACATTGTCAGATTTGTTGTGCCTTGCAACAATGTTAAACAAATGTAAATAAACATATTGTGAATCCATACAGTAAATTCATAAAATTTAACTGTACAACAAAGGCACATACTGTAAAATTGCGCCGCCATGAGCTTGAGAAATAAGGGTTTGCACTATTCATGGATCCTTCAACAATAACTTCGACAGTCATCATGTCCCCAATTTCAGCCAATAGTTTCTTGCACTGCAGGTACAGTAATTAGTATATAGTAACAGAGTAATTGGAAGCAAATGATATATCTACAAATTGGTACCTCAACAAAAGCAGGTTCAAACCTATAGTTCTCTGCCACAGCCCAAATTGGTTGGCCAGGGGAATTGGCACAAATAGATTTGTAGCTTAACAGTGCAGTCTCTATTTCAGTCATAGCTGCATTACTAAAACCAGAGTCAATGTCTAATATGGGACGTTTTAACCTGAACCAGAAGAAGAGTCCATATAAATTTATGACCTATTATTTTAATAACCAATTTGTCATTCCTTTCAAGCATTTAGCTATGCCATAGCATGCATATTAGGAAAACTGGGCTGGAAATCATCATTCTACCATACTTTTGGGGCATTTGGAAGAAAAATAAATGTCTTTAAACTTCATGTAACAAAGTTACAACACAATCTCTCATTTATATAAGAGTCTCATCACACTTAACTGTTTTTAGCCTGGATGGTGTTTCTTATTACCAGGAGACTTTTAGAGTCCCTATCTTTGATTTCACTAGAAAAAGACTATTATCACTCAACTTGTTTAGATCTACTTTGCACATTTAATCTATATTTCTCTAAATGTATTTTGCAAAGAATCATGCAAGTGTTGAGTAGATGTTACAAGCCAAAGTGTCAGACTTATAACTAAAGGTTCTGGATGACAGTTTCATTTAATTGTATTCTTTCCTACTGATATAGAATAAAGAAATACCAGATGCAAGTAGTAACACAGAAATTTCAAGCGGATATGCTAAATTCAATAAGATGTAGAGAGTTCCAACGTAAAAGAATTTCTGGATAACAAGTTCAAAACATTCTAATTCATGGAATAATTCCCATTTCTAAATATCATCCCAACACATAGAAAGCAAGGAAGTGTAAAACAAAATATCCTACTTACAAACTGCTGCCGGTTTCTCTGCAGATTGAGCGATTTAGCCAAGCATCGCATGCCAAAACAAGAGGAAAACTTTAGCACAATAGACAGAAAGAAAAATAATGAGACAAAAGATTGTCAATAATCAGAAAAATGTAAGATAACAATTAAGGTTACATGTCCAAGATGCGTCCATATAACTTTGTTTTTGGGTTTGCAATTTTCATTTTCTTTTTTGTTCATTATTCATGTATCTACTTATGTTTATCAATCTGCAGTCCTCTCTTTAAGGACAAACAAGCTTGTATCACCTTGAAGGACATGCTTCCCTGCTTTGAGTAACTTGAGTGAGATATCAACCTGCAAAAATTGGTTAATAGAAATTAGGACCCTATCATCACCAAATTTGATAAAATGCAAAAGAACGGTATAACAATATATAAATACGAAGAACGAGAAATGAAATTGAGACCTGAGATTGACCAGCAAGAACCACAGCAACACCAAGAATTGAGTGATCATTGATAATGTCGTCGAGACCTTCATCGCCCCACTTACACTCCACTGCTGGAAAATGCTTACGCGCTATCTCCACCGCTCCTTTCGCGGATTCCTATTAAATAAAGCAGATAATGAAATGTGTTTGCATTTGTGTGCCTATATGTAGCAATTCGCAAATGAAGCAAAGAATGAGAAAGGGATAGTAGAGTAAATGGAAGACCTCCGTGCGGCTCCAAATGGCCTTAAGGACGAAGAGATGAGAGATCTCTGCTAACCGGGGAATGTACTGCGTTCTGACGAAGATTCCAGCTCCTAGAATTGCAAGATGGGGCGGATTCGCCATTGTACCTACTCAAGGATTTTACAAAAATGTGCAGGATCAAGCTGGCGTTTGGAAACAGGGATTTCACAACGACAGTAAGATTTGGTACATTTTGCGCAGCTGCTCCAATTAACTATGCTCTGAAATTATTTATTACTATTCTTTAATGTTTATTAAATTAACGTATTTCTCATAAGAAAAATAATGTATTGCCGCCTAGTATAACATAGTTAACTGAAAAATACAAGATGTAACTGATTGAAATAAAAAATAAAAAATTAAATATACAAAAAAATTAAATATGTAAAAATTAAAAATTTTAGTTATTTATCTAAATTAAATAAAAAAAGTTTTAAAAATTAAATAGATTAATAAAAAATCATTTATTTTGATATTTTTTATAATAAAAATAAAATAAAAAATTTATTTTTACTAAAATTCTCATATGCTATATTAATTTAGTTTATAGCTTTAATTATTTATTTAATAAGCACTGAATGTTTTATCTATATTATATATTTTTTATTTTTCTATATTATAATAACATGTAGTTGATATTATTATTATATTTTTCAACTATAAAAAATTTATATTTTAAATCACGTTATTATAAAAGTATAATGAAATTATGTTTTAAGGCATGTTACGTGTCATTTTAATAAAGAAAATGTAATATAGAAAATATATATAATGTAACATAGAAAAGATATATAACACTTCTCACTTATATACTTTTTTCTCTCATTTTTTCCTTTTTTTTCTCATTTCAATCTTTGTTGCACTATTTTTAGTTAATTCTTATTTTTTGTCTTCAAATTTTTAAGTTTTGATTTGTTTTTGTTATTTTTCTTGAATAATTTTCAGATCTATTCTTTTTTTGGATAAATCATAATTTTTTTCTCAAATTATTTAGTTGATATTAAGACTAGTGTATGATGTTTTCATATTTCTCTTATGTGAGAGGTTTGGATTTATTGTCATTCGTCTGTTATTATTTGATTGATAATACAAAAAAGTTATGCAGATTTTTTGGATTACTTTTAACATTTAGATGATTTATATTGGACTTAAAATTTTATTTTATAGTATAAATAATTGCTATGAAAATTTAACTATAAATTATAAGATCAAATTAAATTTTGATCACATTTGTTACTAAAACTATAAATTTTCTAAATATAAAATTGATTGATTGATAAACTATTATTACATAAATAAACATGAATGAGCCTAAACAAGTTCTAAAATAAATATGTTCATGAACATGTTAATAAACATGTAATAGTTGAACTTTTATATATATATATATATATATATTCATTCATTTATCAATAGTGATTTTAATTTTTTATTTCAAACTTTCTTGAGTTAGTTTATAATATGTTCATTGAACATATCTTGTTGCTTGCATCCCTATTCAGAAAATGGGTATAACATTTAATCATTTCATCCGTATAAGCATATTCCCCTTTAACCTCCTTGTAAATTTAAAAATAAAAAGTAAAAACAATACAATTTAGATAACATTTGGTAAAATATAATAAAATGTAATCAAATATAAATTTAATAAATTATTAAATTAAATATTTTTTTATTACATTAAATTATATCCTATCAAACATTACTTTAGTATTCAAAATCCTACCAAACATTATTTTGATTATATTACATTATATTCTACCAAACATCACTTTAGTATTCAAGATTCTACATCCTATCCAACATTACTTTAGTATTCAAAATTCATATTAATTTTCATCTCATAGGAAGCAAATTCAAATGAAACACTTCTATAACAATGAGTGCAAACGAACTATAATAATTTACAAATTACTTGAAATTAATTCGATAAATTAATACTCAAAATTAATTCGATATTATTTAAGTTAAACTCTAACTGAAGTTTAATATTTTATTGAGTGAAGTTTTAATACTAAAATATTCAAACTCAAGAGACTAGCGAATCTAATCAAATTTTAATATGTTTATCTTTATATTTTTATAGATTTAATCACATTAAATCAAATTAATTTAAATTTCAAATTTAAATTTAATATTTTAAAGAATTTTTAAATGTCTATTTGAGTTGAGTTATGAACTTAAATATTGTTGAATATTTTATCAAACAAAATTTCAGCTTGATTTGATAAGATTTAAATCAATTCAACTCAATTATTATGCTAAATTTAAAGAAAATAAAAATTTGTGCTTACACAGGTTCTGAGCAATATATCACCGCAGCGCCGATACCGCAAAGATGTATTTAGTATTGCTATTCTCATTAGTTAATTGGGATAAAGATTAAACGAAATTCTTTTTCTTAATTGATTATGGATTTTTTCAATACAAATTTTGCAAATAAAATATTAATTTTGAAATACCATTATATATGAATTAAAATAATAATATAATTAAACTACTTATATATTTTTCAAAATTTAAAAATATGATAGTTTAATAAACAGAACTTTACAATAACAATGCCAAATATGCTCTTAAAAAAAAAAAAAAATCATAGAATCACTTTTGGCATCAACAGGAATACAGAATTATCAGATACAAGTTAAATAATGAAATGGCCTGCTTACAGCAACTTTCTATCTATATTGAAGCAGACGGGTATACAATGCAATAAAAGAATATCCAACTATTCCTAAGAGAAAAGTCTAAAAACAAAATTGGTACTGTAAAAGTCAATGAATCTATTTTGAACTTCGAGCGTTTGGATATAAATATCTTCTCTAGGTTCCTCACTCACTCCACTTTGTGTAGCATATTCCAACGCCATTTCATAGTCCACCTGCAAATCAAATTGACTATCAACCCCTCCAGTAGCAATATCTCCTATATCAACATCGACTAAGTTGAAAACAATAGAAGCTTTTACCTGGAAATCGTGTAGTTCAATTATTGCAATATGCTGGTTCTAATAGGCATAATTAATTTTAGAAAACTGCGGTTCTTCCTCAAAGTTCTTTAAGATGGAAGGCTTTACCAAAAAGCCAAACTTATCACAAGGATTAGAAACCCAAAAGCCATGATTTCTCTTGCACTTTGCCAGATTGGTTTACAAGCATATATAAAAACCAGTTTTCACAGAAAACATTACAATCAGTAACAATCTCTTGACTCATGCTCCTATGCCAATATTTGACAGGTTGGAGCGCTGAAACCCCTGGCCCTATCTTTTACCAGAACCATTAGTTGCTGCTATTTTAGCCTGGTCCATCTTGCCAGATAGTACAAATCAGGTTTGCCAATAAGGGGAACCTTAAATCCCAGCATGAATCGTTATTACTGCAACAGTCATCCAGGCCACACCTATTCACTAGAATGCCTCTAAAAAGCTATTCAAAATGTTCAATCACGGAGGATCAATTCAAATTTCATGTACAACTTACCTTTTCAACATGCTGAGCAAGCTTTTCTGTGAGCGTCTCTTTTGTAATCAGTTTTGCTGACACTTGCTTAAGTATTTCAGCATCTTCTTCCCCATAACATTTCCTCTTTGATGCATGTACCTGCGCCATTTCTCTCAAAACATCATATACAGCACCTGTAGCATTAGGGATATACCTGCCATTCAATCAAATCTGATCAGTACAATGCAAATTAGACAGGAATGTTACTGGAAGTAGAAAGATGATAGGAATTACTTGTTTAAATTTCGTTTCCGTTCCTGTTGCTCACGGGCCTGCATTTTCTTCACAATTTTGGATTTTAGCTGGATGCAGCACTGCTGAATGGCACACTGGAGAATTGATATTGTTAGCTTATTCAATGGTTCCAATATGTTTAACACAAAAAATAAAGAGCCCACCTTGACAGCAGTAGCAATCTCAGTGATATCATCCCCAATGTACTCTTTCCCTGTCCCTTTAAATGGGATTTTTGTGCTCACAATGCTCACGAAGACACCTATTTTGTCTTGCATTTGGTTCATCTTGTAACTAGCCCAACTGAAAAGATATTTCAGCTAAATGTTATTTGTGTTAATTCTGACAACATTACTATCCTCCAATCCCCATCACACTCCACTCAAAAGAAATTTATTTTATTTGTATTCCTTACTTGATTCTCTTAAGGGCAGTCCTGGTGACAACATCAGCACCTTGCTCAAAAAGAAGTGGTATGCGGTTTGCAAACCGAAAAATATTCAAACCCTACATTTTAGATCAAATAAAATAGAATCACAGTTCAAATAGCATTCTGCCATGACAATTGACACCAAATGATAAGAAAACAGAAGCTATTAGTATGTATATAATCTTCTGTCGCATTAGACAACTTCATAAATCCATGAACAAGCATGCACACACAGAAATGTACATATGCTTCTTTTTTGAGCAACACCTGCTTGATTACCTTCACCTACTAGTGATGGCAGATGCAATTACAATTACATTCATCTTACATACAGGTTTCATTTATAAAATAAAACCATTTGCTAATAACACTTACTTGCTTAACGTCCTTTCCACCCACACTGACACCAGCTTCCACAATAAAAGGGTGTCCCTCAAAAACTTGAGCACTGCATGATGGGAGAGAGAAATGTCACAATTTATGATATATTCTTTATCCATGGCAAGGAGAAAAGGAGGTCAAATTTTTGAAAAGAAACATTTCACTTGATATTATTACTATATGCAGCTTAGCGTTTTTAGTACATAAAGAAAAGGAATATATTTAGCATACAAAAATTTCAAACACAACCTTCCTGAATAAGTGGCAACCATGTCTGGATGCAGCTCCTTTATAATTCCGAGACGAAGATTGTATTCCCCTGCAGGACTGAGACACTGGAAGTTTGGATCAATGTTAAATCTATTACACTTGCACAAAAAATTCAGGACTATAAAATGAAATTTTTGTGAAAAAAATATATATAAAAAATCAAATTCAGGGTGCAGAACAAAAAAGTAAACTACATGAGTAGCTTACATCACCAGTAGGGTCATCAAATTTGGCTTGACGAAACAATTGATGGATCCGAACAATCTGCTGATCACTCAGAGACGTAATGACCATTTTCGGGCTAAATTCTGGGCCCATTTCCCCTGAAACATAAAAATAGCAACTTATGAATCCAAGAACTACGAAAATAACAAAGAAATTTTGATTCACCTTATTTTTATTGACATGTAAAGACATTGTCATTTACCAAAGCACTTTATTTTGACTTGCATAATCAATTGCAGAGTTAATTTAGGAACAAATCATTACCAATTAATCTTTCAGCATGTGATTTTCCTATATTTACAAATTCATGCTGAAGAAACTGCAAGAGGTTCTGTTTTGAAGTTTCTGCAATGAGGCGTTTGATCAATAGCAAATCAACAGATGATGGGTGATGCTTTGTTTCCAAAGGAACAGGGGGCATTACATCTGTTCTCCGAGTAAATTTTATGGTGACATTTTTGCTGCAGAGGAAAAAAATGAAAATGCAGATTAAAAACCTGAGCACTCGTGTGCTACACTGCTAGTGTATGTGTGTGGCAGTATGTGCATCTGCATCAGTCAGTATACATTTAGACAGAGATAGAGAGAGCATACTCAGATGTATCTGATATAAATTTGAAAAGAAATTGGGCATAAGGGGTGATAACTGCCATTTGTCTCATGTAGTGCAATATCTTGGACTGCACACGCCAATGAAACGATTAGATCTAATTGAACAAAATATTACCACTTAAATTTTCTTAAACATCAACACCATAATTACACCAAAATGACTGATTAAATGATATGGTGTCAGAATGTACAATGAATAATAATATATGCCAATTATGTTAGACATACACGGTATGTTGTCCAATTGCCCTCAATGACCACTTGTATTTCAGCTCCATGCCACTGTTCATCATTGTTCCGTTTTTCATGTAAGTGAACATAAGGAGTGTTCCTGATTATTCATGAGAAGCACCAACAATTAATATTATAAAGATTGTAATTCTTAGTATTGAAGAACTATCATGTTCCAAGAACCAAATGTAACATTTAAAAAATAATAATTTCATGTTTTCCACATAGACAGGGAAATAAAATACCAGATACACAAATATAGGCACATGATAAATAACTGAATGTGCATCACTTTGTCAGATAACTATTAAAAGTTCCATGATTTTTCAGTTCATATGTGATTATTTGAGTCATACTGATGAATATCGATATCCAGCCTGCAGAATGAAGTATAGTTTTGGCCCTTCATTGATGATGATATCTCTATAGGAAGCCCAGTACTCATCTTGGACCATATCAGTGCCTACAAAAGTAAAGTTGGGTCATATTAACAGGCATTCTATGCACAAAATATCATGTGAAGAAAAATAGAAAGCAAATTATCCAATTAAGCTGTAATCTTAAATATTGATAATGGCACCACTTTATAGTCTAAATGATCTATAGATAACTAGCAAATGCCATTTGAAGTATGCATTTGTCACCCAATTTTCATGGGATGACTAACGGACAGAAAAGTATACCCCAGCATAAAAAGGGCAGCCTAAGATTCAACATCGAGAGGGAAAAGCAGTAATTGTAGTGTAAAATGTATTTTCATAATTTCAGTTATAAAGATGCAAAACCATGCAGGTTTCAAGCTGCAGTTAAAATAATTACCATTTTTGCACCAAGACCAAACTTTCCACGTGTCTGCTTGAGACCATATTTCGTTCCAGATAGGACTGCATGCAGAAACACACTTAAAATCAAGCTGAAATAAGTTTGAATAAAAATGGTTTGAATGGAAACAAGAGCTAATAAGTAACTCCAGACCCCGTCCAAACATATTTGGGATGTCATCATGTGGCATTCCTCTTCCATTATCCTATATTTAAAATCAGAGGCACTCATAAGCCTTCAACCCTTTAGAGGAAAATATGGAGACTATTTAGAAAAGAGCAACAAAACAAGAAATAAAAGACAAAGAAAATGAGAAGAAGAAGACTGAGTAAGAAAGCAAACACACCTTGCATGTGACTCTGTAAAATGAAGCCTCTCCTCGACTCTTGATGCCCTTTGCAACTGGCTGTTCTTTTACTTTCTTCCCAAGTGCAGCATTCTTAGCTTGTATTTCCAGAGCACGAGCTTCCTTCGCTAATCTTTTCTGCAAGGCATGAAACAAATTGCAAAGAAGTTAGAGTTGGAGAACTGTAAAAAATAGCATCAGCAACCAGAATATCCAAAACACTACACAAAATCATCCTTTACATGCCAAGCAATTGATAACAAAGATAAAGCAGCTTTCCTACTCAACTTATTGATAACAAAGATAAAGCAGCTTTCCTACTCAACTTATGTAATAAACAAAATTTGCCAAAAATTGAGCTCCACAATTGGAAGTTTGATCCAACATTAGATCATCTGCAAATGCATCAACAAAGGCAAACAAAACAAGGATTTCATCTATAGAAGCAAACACACCTCACGAGCTTTAGCTGTCTCATAATCATCATAAAGTTCCTCATCAACACGTTCCCGAGCCACAAGACCAATCATTGAATTGAACTTGCTTTTTCCTATCTCTTCACTGCAACACATTCACAAATAGCATATTGCTTTTGCCAAAATGCAGAAGAGGGAAGATTGGAAGAAGCATGCACATCCACTAACTAAAATGCCATTAACAAGCTACATATGAATCGGAGCTACTTTGCCCCATACGCACACTAATATTTACAAATTTGCAATTGCAGGATAAATAAATAAATGGCATAAAAGCTTACATAGTAATTTCTACAAAAGGAAGCTCAGAAATGGACTCTGCTGAATCAAGCGAGTTTTCAACAAGTTCTCTCACTGTAGTGTATAAGCATTTCCCTGGCTGAAATCCACATACCACAACTCATCAAAAACAATAACCAGAGGAAATTATACGTATATGTTAAACACAGATATTAATTAAAAAAAAACATGCATTAATCTTCTGAAATTGAAATTTACATTGTCAAAGCCAGCAATGTTCTTGTTTTCTGCGAAAAACTCAGCTGGAGATTCTGCTCAAACCAAAAAATAAATAAATAAATGATATATATATATATATATGAAGAAGGATAGATCAAGATAGACACTGACTCTGCTTAAGAAGGCTGTCTTTGGGGTTTCTGCTGGAAGTCTTAGATTTGCCTTTCTTAGGCTCAATAGGGTGTCCACTGTTTCCTCCTCCACTTCCCATAGAACTGACACTCCGACGTGCTATTAATCAATCTGCACGCCAGCCAAGCTTTGATTGATCTTAGGGTTTAAGAACCTGAAAAAACAAGAACCAGACTAGCTAGGGTTTTTGATGCTTGGAAATTTTGGGCCTGCTAAGTATAGGAAAGTATGATGCTCCTTCAATATTGTGGGGCAGCTGCACGAGCTAGTTCTGCTTTTTGACTTTCGTATTCTGATCCCATGGTTGAGATTGGAGATGGCGAAGTTGCAGATGCGTTAATAAAAAGCTCAACGGCTATCAGCCGCAGCGAAATGTTTCGTCTTAAAAAGTTTTCTAATTTTCCCGCTCCTATTCAGATATTTTTTTATAAAAGAGTAAGAATGGCATGCATATTGGTATAAAAAATTATTTTCATTTTTATATCAAAATAATTGAATTATTTATTTTTAAATCATTTGTAGTCTCGTATTGCATTTAGTCATATTTAACCGTGATATAACACTTTGAACATATACTTTTGTACAAATGGCTTATATATCAAAATAATTCAATTTAATTAAATTGTCTTTAATTTATTTATTTTAATTTAACTTGTACTTGACAATTATCTAAATTGAATTGTATCTAAATTAAATAGTCTTCTAAATTATTTACTTGTTTAATTAGAAATAAGAATGACATGACTCAAAGTCTATAAATAATTTGAAAATTTTTCTATATATCAATCTAATAATTCATGACCTGAAAATTGATTCAACTAAAATATATATGATCTGACTTATTTGTTGCTTTTAATTTCATTCCATATAAATGTTCGTGTATGTATACTTGATATATACAAAAACTTTCTAAAATTTATGTATACATTAAGATGAATATTAAATGGTTGAATTTTGAAATTATAGGTTGTTGTTTTATTATCTTTAGAATTTATATCCTTAAAGGTAATAAGGAAAATTTTTCTTTTATTTGTTTAGAAATATCATTATTAATTACTACTATTTATTTATTTTTACAGTAATATATAATTTTTTTCAAGAAAAAAATTAATTTTGTTCTACAATTTATTAATGTAAGAGCCACATGTTCTTTATAACTAAATATTAATAAAACTATTTTTATCTCATACAAGATAAAATATTATTTGTATTTAAGAGTATTTTCTTTGACAAACACTAAAATATGTCTTTTTTTTGTTCTTTTCATATGTATTATTTTAAAAAATGATAGAATAAATTACTAGTGAAAAATATGAAATCACATGCAAAATTGAAAATAGTTCTTACGATTGAATTTTACATATAAAAATGAGTACTCAAATGATGAAATTTACTTGAAAAAATTATTGATAATTTTAAGTGCTCAAACATTTATATATCTAGAAAATAAAAAATAAAATAAATTATGTATTTTTTGAGCTTGTGTAATTAACAAAAATATGATTCTTAGTGAGTTATGCATATGCTTGTGTTTGTATTTTCTTAAATAAAATAAAATTCAAATGTTAATGAAATGGTTGCATTGTCAAAATGAAATTAAATTAATTTCAATGAAATTCAATTCATCATATTAATAAATTTATTATCATATTACTATATACAAAAATTATATTTAAACTTATATTATCAATTTATTTAAATCAAAATTACAGATATATTTCCAACTTGCTTAAATCCAAATATAAATAAAAATTAAAACAATTAAATCAAAAGTTTTTCTAAACTTAAAAAATGTACAAATTAATCTTAAACCTAAATAAAATTAACTTTAATTGCATATTAATTAACAAGTAAAAAAAATTCAATTAAAAGAATATATAATTAAAATAGTTTATTTTGATACAAAATTAAAAATACAAGTTTTTATGTTGTACTTCTTTTTAATAAATCTCATTTGTATAAATATGTAGACAGAGTGTTATATTATTGTTAAACTTGATTAAATCTAATATGAAATTACAGCCGATATAAGATGAAAGTATGCATATCTAAAAATTAAAAAATATAAATAATTAGATTATTTTAATAGAAAAGTGAAAGTACATTTTTTTTATGTTAATTGACATACAACTAATTTTAAAAATATGAAAATTAAAAAATATTTTGAGTAAAAAAAATTAATAATTATTACATAAAATCCATTGAATAAATTCAAAAATTTTGTTTGATAAAAGTTAAGTGCTGAAATTTTAATTATTTATAGTAACAGATAACTAAAAACATAAAAAAACAATTTCTGGATTGAAACGGATGAAGAGTAAATATTTATTTTTTAAAACAAATGTATATATTTATTCTATTTCTCAAACAAATAAAAATAAATCACATGTATATTCGTGATATAATATGATTTAAATCATTTGTATTGATTAGATTATAATAACATGGGAAGATTCAAATGTCAATTAAATAATAAATTAATTATATCGAATAGATTGTAACAATATCAGATGATTTAGTGGTCATCATTACACATCTTGTCTTAACCCATGTAACCACAGATTCTACGATGTTTACAAAGACTTTGGGGACCCTGACTCCAACCTAAACTTTGCAAAACCCGTACTCGGCGATCCTTATCCTAGACTAAGTCGTACTGGCCGCCCAAGATGCGAAGCAGGTGACCTGTCAGAGTCCAAATTGCTATTAAATCTTAGATTAATTAGTAATGTGAAGAAAAATTTGTTGGAATTATGAATTATGCAGATCCTGCATCAGAAAAAAGGAAAAGCCATTTCTATATACCTAGAGATGAAGCATTCTCAGAAGTAAAGCAGCTAACATTCTCGGCCAAGACCATGTACTCGTTGGTTAATGCACTTGTGCCATCACTAGGGAATGTAATAGTTGATTCTGAACTTGGATTTCCATACTTCAAAGCCATAGAATCATTGTTCAGTGAAGGAATTGCTATGCCTCCCCTTGCAAGAGAAGGGTTCCGGCAAACCATGATGCCAAGGCTTTTCAAGGCTATCTCTGATGGAAAAGATATTTTGCGCTTTGAGACCCCACAAACATCTGAGAGTCCGATATGCATTACTGGCTTCATGTTCACTGATTGAAAAGAGATATATACATAATTCTTGCATTTCTTTTAATTTTTCAGGACACAAATTCTTTTGGATAAGGGAGGAAGAATTTGCTAGGCAGACTCTTGCTGGTCTCAACCCGTATTGCAATAAATTGATCACAGTATGAATCCAAGCACTTGCCTGTCCATTTTTTTTAATTAAAAAAAAACTAATTGGGAGCTGTCTATGATAAATGCAGGAATGGCCATTGAAGAGTAAGCTTGACCCTGAGATATGTGGACCACCAGAATCAGCTATCACAACAGAACTAATTAAGGCAGAAATTGGAGGGATCATTAAAGTTCATGAGGTGATCAACCAAACACTAGCATCCATTCTTATAGTTAGAAATTGCTATTTTCATCACAATTCTCTAACAAATCAGAGTGAATTCAGGCCATAAAACAAAAGAAGCTGTTCATCCTAGATTATCATGATTTGTTGTCACCAGTCGTGAGCAAAGTAAGGAAACTTAAGGACGCAACATTGTATGGGTCACGGGCAATATTCTTCCTAACCCTAATGGCACATTAAGGCCACTTAGCCATCGAGCTGACACTCCCACCCATGGACAGGAAGCCTCAGCGGAAGCATGTATATACACACACCTAGGATTCTACAGGCTTCTAGCTGCGGACACTAGCCAAAACTCATGTCCTTGCTCATGAATTTGGTTACCACCAGCTTGTTAGTTATTGGTGTGTGTCATGACATAAATTTTGTGCTGTATCCATTTATCTGTTTTTGAGGTTCTAAGCTTAACAATACACAACAGGACCATTTGCAGGCAAAGAACACATTGTGTGATAGAACCTTGTATCATTGCGACTAATAGGAAACTCAGTGTTATGCATCCAATTTATAGACTATTACACCCTCATTTTCAGTATACAATGGAGATCTATACGCTTGCCCGGGAATCGCTGACAAATGCAGATGGCATCATTGAGTGCTCATTCTTCTCCAGGCAAGTACTCTATGGAGCTGAGCTCAGTTGCGTATGATAAATTCTGGAGGTTTGACCATCAGGCACTACCCAAAGACTTAATCAACAGGAAATTACTTCAGTACACTGTTCATTTTATAGTCCAATTCTTGTCGTTTGAATCTTTGGTTATTACTAGGGGCGTGGCTGTCGAGGATAAAAGTGCTCCACATGGCCTAAAACTTGCAACTGAAGACTACCCTTTTGCAAATGATGGTCTAATTTTATGGGACATCATTAAAACTTGGGTAACAGATTATGTAAATCACTGCTACCCAGATCCAAGCCATGTACTTTCTGATCAAGATATTCCAAGCATGGTAGACAGAAATCAGAACTGTAGGACATGCCGACAAAAAGGATCAACCAGGTTGGCCTGAGCTCAAAACCCCACAGGATCTAATCGAAATTGTCACAATTATAGCCTGGGTAACTTCAGGTCACCATGCTGCAGTTAACTTTGGACAGTATGCATTTGGAGGTTATTTTCCTAACAGGCCTACTATAGCGAGAATAAAAATGCCAAACGAAGACCCGACAGAAGAAGAATGGAATTCTTTCTTGGCCAAACCTGAGGCAGTACTATTGGCTACCTTCCCTTCAAAACTTCAGGCAACAAGAGTGATGGCTGTTATGAATGTGTTATCGAACCATTCTCCAGATAAGGAGTATCTTGGTGATGAAATAGAGACATCATGGGCTGATGATCATATTATAAAGGCAGCTTCTAAGAAGTTCAGTGGAAGGCTGAAGGAGCTAGAAGGAATTATTGATGAAAGAAACATGAACAAGAACTTGAAGAACAGAAATGGACCTGGCATTGTCCCATATATGCTTTTGAAAACATTTTCTAAACCAGGGGTGAACGGACAGAGAGTTCCGTATGGCATATCCATTCAAAAAGTACTACTAGTAGTAACATCTTTCTGTTAAATGAGACATTCTGAACAAATTATAAATACAATGCTTAGAAAACCAAATATAGTGACTTATTTCGAGCTCAAGCTCAATATGGAACAGATGGCAGTAGCATTTGCAGCTAAACAAGGGCTTCAGTGAACGAAGCCAAATTCAAGTTAGCTGATTAGTTTTGTGAGCTGTGAGGTGAACGCCGTTGCAATGGCAAGTGAATTTGTTAGGAGTTGTTAGATCAGTTCTTGAATCTTGTGTATAAATGAGGGATATCTGTATTTAAATATGGTTAATCTCATTTTCTCTCATTTTCTTCTCTCTCTCTCTCTCTCTCTCTCTACGACAGAATTCTTTCTTCCGTTTTCCCTCTTTTTCTCCTTCTTCTCCTCTGTTTTCTCGTCTCTTTCTTCTCACATTCTTCTCATCTTTAGTCAGTAACTGCATTGTTGTGTGTCTAGAATCTGTACATGAAATTCTGGCACAAATTTACAAATTATTCTTTGAAAAAAAAAATGTTGCCTATAAGACGTGATCAAATGAAATAGAACATAACCAACATGAGAATTCAATAAAACACTGATTAATATCACTGAATGAAACAGAATATAACCAGCCAGAAAATTGCCCCCGTTGAAGGATGCAGTAGTATTAATATATCTAGACGTTAAAGTTTTACTGCTAAGCATGCACGAACTCCGATTGATTACTAGTTAAAGACTTGGATTTATAGTATGCCTTCTTTAAAAGGGGAGGCAAGGTAATCAATATGCATGATAAAAAACAAAGGCATGCAATGACAAAAACCGATCACCGGTTTTAAATATATTCAAATGAGGAAGTGCATGTATTGTCGGATCTTTTTAACTTCTCTATTGGAGCAATTCTCAGTTATCATTCCCAGCTTCTTATAGTAGATCAATTAGTTGGTGCTGATAGATGCCACAAAATATGGACATTTTGTGGCAAATGTCCAATGAGTATTTTTTTGGGAAAATTATAAGATACATAATTGCACAAGAAGATCATAGTGCAATTTGTGCTAGAGTGGCTTGATAGGATTTTGATAGAATTAGGTCAGTTCATGTTTTTTTTTTAGATGGATTAATGGCCTGAATTGTCTAAAAGGAAAAAACACAAATTAACCGAGATTGACAAGAATTCAGTCTTAAATCCTTTTTCCTTAGTTTGAAAATACTGTATTTATGAGGAAAGTAATAAAATTAACTACCAAGAATAATAACTATATTTTTATAAACTCACACCCATTGTAAGTAAATCTGAATCCAAAATCCAGCAAAACAAATTCTAGATTATTTGATTGAAACATATGCAAAGACTAACTATATTCTAAGTTCTTAATTAGAAATAATTATAGGAGTTTGTAGAAATTTGGCCTAATGCACTTTACGATGATGATTTCTTGAGGAACTTCTTGAACCATCGAGCTGAAAATTTAGGATATCTTTTCAATCCGTCTTTATAATCCACATAGTAGATACCAAAGCGCACAGTATAACCAGAACTCCATTCAAAATTATCCAGTAATGACCACGCAAAGTATCCCTTCACCTTGGCACCCAGCCTGCCAAATAATGATGTCAACTTCTTTATATATATAGAGATGCATGATTATTCTTTTTGATATTTCTATGAACCAAAGCAAGCAATTAAATCAGTGATCAAATATGTTTTCTAATAATGTTAAAAGAAATAAAAGGAAAAGAGAAGCGGTATATTGCAGTAATTACTTCATTGCTTTTCGAATGTAAGAGAGATGGTGATGATAGTAATGGATCCTCATCGTGTCAACCAGTTGTTCCTCCAGCGGTAGTGTGCCATTATTAACTTCATCAACACCTAATAAAATGCAACTCAGATGGATTATTTAACAAGCAAAATAAGCATTTCCTAGTAAGGTCCACATATCTAGAAGTTATTTACCATTCTCAGTGATGTAAATAACTGGATCCTTGTACTTATTTCTCACGTAGAGCAAAAGATCTCGAATCCCTTTTGGATAAATGTGGAGCCAATCTGATCCTGCCTGCCATATTTTAAGAAGTTGAAATATAAGCTATAGCTTCTATTAAGTAGAATAATGCAGGAATTTGTTTAATTGAAATTGGTTGATACACACCTTAGGACCGATTGGAATTCCATTACGCTCGACTGCCGAAAAAAAATATCATAAGATTGTTAATCTTGAGTCATAAATTTGGAAAAAAAAACATAACAATATAAAACTTTAATTGTAGGCTGTGTAATATAGAATTTGTGGTTACCTGAATGTTTTGCATGAGAATCTGTTAAATAGCTAGCATTAATAGCAGTAGAAAAGGGCACATGGGCTGCGTAATTGGCAGTATAATAGTTCAACCCGACAAAATCAATTGAACCTTTAAGCATTTTGGATTGCTCATCTGAGAATTTGGGTAATCGGTCACCAACAAGAGATCTTAGAGAGAGTGGATACTCTCCATATGTCACTGGGTCCATAAACCTGAAAAAAAAAAAAAATACCTCAAAAGGTTAAATATAACTCCTGTTTAAATTAAACTTGGTTATAAAAGTAGTCCAACGTACCATCCGAGTGTAAAATCCAACGATCGTTCTGCAGCCTTTTTGTCAAGCTTGGAATGTGAGAACGGCACATAAAAAAATGTCGCCAGTGTAAATCCTATCACACCTTTCTGGGTTGCCTGCAAGGTAATAGGTAATTCCATCATATTCATATTCCTGACATTAATTATATACATAGTAATTAGTTTAATTATACAATTAGTGCGAAGGGATTTAATTGTAAGCTGAACCTGATAATGTGACTTGTACAATTTTACTGTAGCAGCATGAGCAAGAAGCTGATGATGCGTTACAATATAAGGTTCTGTTGCTGAATTCCCACCTGTACAATTCAGTTGCTGCCAATCTGAACATCGACCTGGGGGTGCTGCTCCCTTGGCATAACCCCCGATTGTAAAGCTGGCTGGCTCGTTTAACGTGATCCAATGCTTTACTCTATCTCCAAAATTTTTAAACAATATTTCCGCATAATCTTGGAAATCATCCCTGTATACAAATGCAATCAGAGTATCTTATTTTAATTTTTATATTTATAGTTGAATGATTTTCATTAGTATATATGATCCTGCACACTTACACGATCTTAGGACTAAGGAAACCACCATACTCGTCTTCCAAGGCTTGGGGAAGATCCCAGTGGAAGATTGTTACATAGGGTTGAAGACCTGCATGCATATTTTGACATAACATGAATATTGCACATGATCATAGTAAATTAAACTAAATGATGATGATAAGTTTGAATCATAACCGTTAGCTAAAAGCTCATTGATGAGATTGTTGTAGTAATTTATTCCTTCCTTATTCACACCTCCACCTAGCTTCCCTTCTGAAATTGTATAAAATTTCTAATTAGGTCTCACAGTTGACAATAGCAACAATAACATAGAGGTGCAACTGATAATAGCAAATTTCTTCTTTTTCTTGTTTCAGAGAAAGGTAATAGCAAATTTGGATCTGAAGCCATCTTACTTGGTAATATTCTGGACCATGAGATTGAGAACCTGTAAGCATCAAAACCCATCTCTTTCATAATTTTAATATCTTCCTGCGACATATATTTATAATTGGTAATTAGTTAATAGAAGTGTGACAAATTAGTCTCTAAACGGTAAGCACTTTTATGTTAATTTCCAATATCCTGCAGTAAATTAGAGTCCAAAAACTCTATAGATATTCTATATTTTCCTCTCCATGTTTGTACCTTGTAACGATGATATTGATCTTCAGCCACATCTCCATTGCTATGATCCTGTATCTTGCCTGTAATTTGACCACGAAAAATATTTCTCAAGAAAAATTCACTAATATTCGAAGTGCGCTGTTCATGCAGATATATCATATGAGTATTTATATGATTAATTAATTAAATATCATAAAAAACATAGATGAGAAGCCAGACCTAGACCACCCAAAGAGAAATCTAATTAACATACAAAAGCAAAAATAAGAAAGAATAGCCTTTAAAAATTATAATTAAATGGTAACTGATGGCTTTAGCTAATGTTTGATTCCCTATGGCCAATGTAACTAGCAAGCTGCTGTATATAATAAAGAGAAGCGAAGTGGTCCATGGATTTTTGTAGAGTGGAAAGGGAGGCTAAAAGAATAATGGAAAAGTATGAAGTAAAATGTAAATAATGGAATGCAAATAAAGTTAATTAACTTCACTTTGGTTGGGATTTTTTTTAATGAGATTAATGAATGTAAACTAGTTAAAATCTTTTCATTCCATTTTTAACCCCCAATTTAGAGGTTAAGAAAAATAAACATTTGAAAGTAAATGGTATGTAAAGTTTTAATTTCTATTTTTAAATTAAAAAAAGAAAAACCTTACAAATGAGGTTAATTCCTTAACTATATTTTAAGAGGAAAGTTTATAATTAAAACCTCTCTATTATTTAACGTATATTTATAAAAATTGGGTTATGGTTTAGTGTTTGAACTTTGAACATGGCAGACATGAATTGAGAATTCCCAAAATTTTGAAGAGGCCATTGCCCTCTGGGTGATTATTTAAGTATAAACATGGCATTACATCATATATAGTAAAAAAGAGAGAGGGAGATACCTGGATATTTATGAGTGAAAGTGTCCCATATGCTTGGTGTTCTTCCACCCTCATTTACCGCACCTTCATACTGAGGCAACATATTATATGGTATTAGAAAAATCTGAAATAAAACCAAACCTATACGACCGGTCAAAATTTCTAAAACGGCCAAATCCTGACCTGGTAAGATGCTGAGGCGGTCCCAAAAATAAAACCTTCTGGGAATCCGCTGCGGTGGAGCGATTCGGTGCCATAGTTTGGCATAGTTGCTACACTACTCACTGAGCTAATTAGAGCAAATAGGAGGAGGCTTGACAAAATATATCTCTGTATCGCCATATTCGGTTTGATAGCTAATACTGCCATTGTCAAGATGTCTACTCTGTACTCATATATATATATATATTGATGGACAACATACAGCTGATAATTCGTGATTTTAGCATCTATCTTTTCCGAAAATGTAGTTTTGGGATTGGATTAGATTAGCAACCGAAGATAACAAGTAGTCTGATACAATAAGAATTTTATATTAGAAAAAGATTTTAATATATCAAAAATAATTACTTTTCAAATAGAAAACTAAATTTTTATGCAGTCAATTAATATATAAAATTTTAATATGATATAAATTTCATATTAAAATCATAATAAAAATTTTAATATTATAATTATGTTCCGAAAAGAATTTAAATGTAATTTTTTTTTTGAGGTAAGAAATTAAATGCAATAGTTAAGTAGAGACTCCCGAAGCGTATAACTGTTCCAATGTTAATTTTTGTACGGTTCTTGAGATTTTTCAAGCAGTCCATCTTAAACTATAAGACGAATACATAATTCTTATAAAAATAATCAAGCTCTTAATCACTATCCTCTATAACAATTTGAGACGTAGTTGAATGTAACTATTCCCTCGCCTGCAATTCGTTTAATTGCCTGCTGCTGCATGATTCTAAGTTTTTTTTTTTTTTTTTTGTTGGGTAAACATTTTGCTTAATTTTAAGTCTTTGATGACAATAATTACATGCATACCCTTTTCCTTTAGTTGTTTAAAATGTGAGAGGCTGGACTCCGTATAACTTGACTCATAATGGATTTTCCCGCGCAGGAATTTTAGTGGGACGGTTCACATGGGAAATGTTTGTTTGCCGCTTCTCCTCCTCTCAACTACAATTCAGTTGTGTAACATTAAAAGAAAAATTAAATTCAATAAATGAGCTGAATTAGTGAATTAATGTTTCTTCATAATTGATAAAAATATAAATTTATCGAAAAAATTCATGTGAAAATAGGGTCACGATTTCATAATTGAACTAATGCGCAAATATTAGTAGTGTTGAGATTGATTTCGTATTGGTACTTTTAGACAAAATGCAATTATTTGCTTTGAAATTAATTTCATATTGATACTCTACATCATGAAATTATTTTTTAATAAATATTATACAATTATTTATAAATAAAAATATTTTTATCATTTCAAAAAGAAAATGCTACTGAATGGCCACTATGCACTCTCCATGATTAAGGTTCTGTTTATTTTGTGAAAAATATTTTTTAAAATTTCTTTGTTTGGTACATCCAGAAAAATTAGTTAATGAAAAATATTTTTTTGGTCAAAGAAAAATTAAATCATTTTTCAAGAAAATAACTTTTTATTTTGAAAATAAGAAGTCATTTTCAGAACTTTGACAAACTCATTCAAATAAAAAAATAAATCATATAAATACATTTATTTATTATCATTGGTCGTTATTAACTACCGATATCATCACCAATCATCGTCGATCAATAGTGGTTGACGGCGTGAGATGGGATCCACAAAAAAATTGTATTTTTAATATATTTTTTCTTATATTAAAAATAAATAGTATAAATATAAAATATTTATGGTTTAAATTTTGTTATAATCTTATTATTCAAAAGAAAATTAATATTTTTTATAATTTGTTCCAAATACTAAAAAATACATTATTCAAAAAATATTTTCCTCAGACAATTTATTTTTCATTAAACAAACTGAGCTTACAAATATTATACTCTAGTTGCCACTCAAAGATAAGAATAAAATTTTGTAGAGATAATTAGCTCCTTGATAATACAAAAATAGATTCCTATTTCTTGAGGAATTTCTTGAACCAGTGAGCTGAAAGTTTAGGATATCTCTTTAATCCGTTTTTATAATCCACGTAATTAATGCCAAAGCGCAAGGTGTAGCCTGACATCCATTCAAAGTTATCCAGCAATGACCACGCAAAATATCCCTTCACATCAACACCATCCCTAACAAAATCATGACATGTATTATTAATCATATGCGATTAATTATTTTGAAAAAAAAAACATTATAGGAAAAAAAAAAGACTAAATCATTTACCTAATAGTTCAATAATCAAATATGTGTTTCATAATTTCTCTAAATTTTATATAAATTTCTAATACATTAAAATAAATAGAAAGAAAAAAAAAAGAATAACATACTTCCTCTCTCTCAAAAAGATGGTAATCATCCAATTTTTATATTGTTTAGGAAAAAACTTTTAATATTTTGCCAACTCACTATTTAAATAGTACATTTTCTGTTTCTACCCACAATTATATTTCATGAGAAATTAAAATACTCTTCTAATTTTGTAATTAATGAAGATAAATTAAGAAGATTGCTTATAAATATTTTTAATTTAATAAAAATGGATATGTATTTTAGAACGTTCAAAAAAAATAGTGAACAATTGTTTGGAGACGAATGGAGTACTCAGGCAAGCAATTATTTACTTGATTGCTCTTCGAAGGAAAGAAAGATGACGATAGTAATAATCGATCCTCATATTGTCAGCCAGTTGTTCCTCCAGGGTTAGTGTGGCATTATTAACCTCATTAACACCTAATAAATGTATTATAAAAGGGTTATTACTGGGTTTGCATTTACTAGTAAGGCCAATATAATTAATTGTATACAAACTACATGTTCAATTACTTACCATTCTCGGTGATATAAATAAGCGGATTATTGTACTTCTTTTTGGTGTAGACCAACAAATCTCGAAATCCTTTTGGATAAACATAGAGCCAATCTGAACCTGGCTGAAGTATTTTCATTTTCAGCAAAAGAAGTTAAATTTATATATATGACGTCTACAAAATAGAAATACGCAGGAATTTACCTTAGGACCGATTGGAATTCCATTACGCTCAGCTGCAAGTTAAATAAAAAATGTTGATAAGATTGTCAATGTTGAGTAAAAAAATCAGGAAAAGGAAAAATCGGAATGGGAGGTGGTTACTGGAAATTTTAGTACGAGAATCTGTTGTGTAGCTAGCATTAACAGAAGTAGAAAGAGGGAAGTCGGCTGCATAATTAGTAGTATAATAGTTCATCCCAACAAAATCAATTGAGCCTTTAACCATTTTAGATTCCTCCTCTGAGAATTTGGGTAATCTGTCACCAACAAGAGATCTCATTGAACGTGGATAGTCTCCATTTGTAAATGGATCCATAAACCTGCCAAAAAACAAAAACCAACCAAAATTTGAATCTATCGCATACTAGATACTAGATAGCTATATGTTACATTCTATATATATTTACTAATTTTTTTAAAATATGTTTATTTTTTGAAAATTTTATTTTTATCTTTTTTTTATTAATACATATAACTTGAATTATAGATACTTAATACATATTTTGTACTAAATATAAATAAACCTAATAATTTTTATAACTACACTCTATTATGTTATAATCTTCTCAAACTAATAAAATTAGTTTGGTTTCAATATCATGAATATTGAGAGATATTTAATGACTTTTGGATTAAATTATGAAGAGTCCTTTCTCTAATTTCAGCTCAGTCATCCTATCTAAATGTTACAACTAACTAGATTATACTAACAGAATAGAGGCTTTCATGACATTACGTAAATATATTGCAGATTCATTTATTTACATATATTTTAAATCAAATAAGTATGTTTCAATTAATATTCAATCACCCATTACAATTATACCTAAATCAGCTAGACAATTTGTTTCCTAGACATTTTTTCTTGATACTGTTTTCTAGACAAATAGTAATTGACAAATGAAGAGAAAATAAAATAACAAAAACGTGTAGATAATCAGGCCTTAATGGATGATTAGGGCTTCCATCATTTACCATTACCACTTTAGTCATTCCATCAATTGTTCCTTTCTTTTTTTGTCTTTTTTCCTTTTCTACTTTTGTCGCACTTGATTTGGTCAGTGGCCAACGTTATGTTTATTCTATTTCTAGCCTCTTAGGAAAGTTTAGGCACCTTAAGCTACATACATCAATAGTTAGACATAATTAATACTCTCTCCGTTCTATAAAGACAATCTACTTTTCTTTTACATAGATTAAAAAATACATCAATTTAATATGTATTTTACCAATATATCCCATATTATCATTAAATAGATAAGTATTTTATTGGAATTAATCACTCTTTAATAAATAAGAGCATAATAATAATTAAAATATTTAATATTTGCTAAAAGAAAATAGACTATTTTTATAGAATAATTGAAAAAGGAATAGTACACTATTTTTGGGGATGGGGGAGTAATTAACAAAGTGTTTTCCACGACACCTAAAAATATATGAAATTATTAACTCGACACAAAGTGAAAAGAGGGTCAAACTTAAGAACTTAAACATTCAAGTGACATAATAAATTTTATTGGAATTTTTTTTTTAAAGGGTAGATGGTTGGAAATGATGAATATCTGGGCCAATCTCCACCCTCCTCCATTGTCGAGTTCTTCTGCACATGCATTGTTTTGTCCCACACACTAATGGCGTTGAGTCCAGTTACCATTATTTCTGTTTTTTTTAAAAAAAAACAAATTACATTGATACATACCATCCGAGGAAAAAATCACGGGCTCGTTTTGCAGCATTTTGGTCGTGCTTTGAATTTGAGAAGGGCACAAACCACAGCGCCACCAATGCAACCCCTACCGTGCCCTTCTGAGTTGCCTGCAACATAATAATTATTCCTTTCCATGACAAAAATATATATCCTAAGGCAACAGAATATTTATAAATTCATAATAATCATAATTTTCCATCTAGTCTTGTAAATAATAGGGCAGGGATGAACCTGATAATGTGACCTGTACAGTTTTACTGCAGCAGCATGAGCAAGAAGCTGGTTATGTGTTACAATGTAAGGTTCAGTTGCTGAATTCCCACCTGTACAATTCAGTTTCTGCCAATCTGAACATCGATCTGGTGCTAAAAATCCATAGGCATAACCACCCGCGCTGTAGCTCCATGGCTCGTTTAACGTCATCCAATATTTGACTCTATCTCCAAAATTTTTGAAACATATCTCCGCATAATCTCGAAAATCATCCCTATATATAACATTGCATTTTTAACTTATGATTGACTGGCAGAAATTAGAGTATGTATGATCAAACTGATCAACTTACACGATTTTAGGACTAAGGAAACCACCATACTCGTCTTCCAAGGCTTGGGGAAGGTCAAAATGGAAGAGAGTTACAAAAGGTTGAATGCCTGCATGCGTAGTAGAATAGCAGAGCGAATAAATTGAATGTTGTTAGTTGCAGATATACGATCATATGCCTGTAAGTAAATTACACAAAATTTGATGATGAGTTTGAATCATAACCGTTGGCTAAAAGCTCATCGATGAGGTTGTTGTAGTATTCTATTCCTTGTCTATTCACACCTCTTCTCAACTTTCCTCCTGAAATATTGTTTATTTTTTAGTTGAATAAATAAATAAAATGATAGAATTGGCAAATAAGCAGAAGAACATTTGGATTACTTGGTAATATTCTAGACCATGAGATTGAGAATCTGTAAGCATCTAAGCCCATCTCTTTCATAATCCCAACATCTTCCTGTCACATATATTTAAAATTGGTAATGAATTAAATATATAAAAAAATCGTGACCATAGAATACAACCCTAATGCAAAATAAAATGCACTTGTCTCATACAGTATCAAACAAATTACCATCTAAACGCTTAATATTTCCAATATTCTACATTCAATTACCCGATATTTGGTACACCTATTATGCAAGAGAAATAAAATAAAATAAAATAAATGAAGAGAAATAAAAAGAAAAAAATTTAATTTTTTTTTCTCTTATCTCGTACTTGTATAAGAAAAAAAATTTAAATTCATTAAATATGAATTTATTTTTTTAACTTATTAAAAATGATAATATATGAAAACAAACTAATGATGTTTTAGTAATTTAATATATCTCATAGTTTTTAAGTTAATATTTCTCTCCAAAATGAAGAGAAATTTTTATTAATCTAATTTTTCTTTAATTTTTTCAATTTATTTTTTTCTCTTTTATTTATAAATTAAACAAAAGAAATAATTTTAATTTTTTTCTTTTTTTTCTTTTCTCCTTACTTATCTTCAACCAAACAAAGGGTTAAAGTGGCTAAAACACTTCAACTATTCTGTATTATCCTCTCAATGTTATTTGTACCTTGTAACGATGATATTCATCAACAGCCACATCTCCATTGCTACCATCCATTATCTTACCTGTCATTTCAACCACCAACAATAATTTTTCATGAAAATTTCACTGATGAAAATTAATATATTCTCATGACTACATCCTAATTAGATGTAAACTATGTACTAAACGACAATAACATACAGTAACTACAAAAGCAGAAATAAACAATAATTAAAATGGCAATTGGTGGGTTTAGTATTTCGTTATCTAGGGCTTAGATAACTAGCAGGTAGGCCTATCAAAGCCCGACGTGTTTGCTGCCGCATATAATGAGGAGCCAAGGGTTACATCGCTACTAATTTCTTTTTGTATTTTGATCAGTACTATTGTGCATTTTTTCAAGAAACGTTTTCTTGTTGTTTTCATAGAAAGGTATGTTTTTTTTTTGAGAAAATAGAAACGTATGTTATTTATTGAACTTTTGAACATTTCAATCCACGTGCTTGACCATCAGCCGATGCAAACAATTTTTTGGGTCGAAGCCGACGCAAAAAATAGGGATATATACCTTTTTTTCTAAAAAAAAAAATCATATCTACTAAATTCAAAGAATATAAAACAAAATTCCTCATATCAAATATATAAAAGAAAATGGAACTAATTCGTTATTAGTCACGATTTATATATGATAGATTTAGTTAATGTTTAATACCGTACATATATCGTTATTTAAATATTAATTAATTGTGAATTTTTTACTTCACCAATTATTAGTTTTTCTATAAAATAAAAATGTTTAGATTAAAAAATTACTATATAATATATTATATTAAATCAGAAAATATTTTGTGGCATATAGTATGTGTTTTGTTGAAAAATAATTTGATTATTTAAAATAAAATATTTAAATATATAAGAATTAGATATATGTGTGTATATATAAACAATTTTGAGCGTAAAATAAAAATATTGAAAATTAAAAAAATAATACAAAATATGCATGATTATTAGATGCATGTTAGACAATTCTTTTTTTTATTTTTTCTTAATTAAAATAAACAGCTAACTAAATGATTGAAAAAAAAATTTATCCAAATTGCTACATAAAATAAATAAATAAATTTTTTATTTAATAGCTTCTTTTTTATTTTATACTAAAAAAGATGATTCACATTTTTTAAAAAAACTCGTAAGCATTAAATATTTTGTATTTTATGCAAACTTTTTAAATTTTTAATAACTTAATTGTTTTTAAGAAAACAAACAATATGCCACAACATTTTTCTTGTTTAATATGATTTTTATACACTAAAATTATATAAACTTAATTTTTTTTTTTGCAAAAAAGAAATTAATAACAGGTGAAGTAAATATAGCTTGTAATTAATTATCATAAAAAAAATCTTAGTATTTAAATAATAAAGTAATTTTTAGTCTACTAAAAAGAAGAGTAAATCTGGCAATTGGTATAGGCATACTCATTAAAAAAAAAAATTCAGATCTTTTCGTTCTTCACAGTGTCGTTCAAAACTTATAAATCAATCATATGTCAGTATCATCACTCAAAGCTAACAAGATCTACGAATTTTAATTAACTGGGTAATCAAGCTTTAGTTCATAGTTAAATCAAAGAGAGAGAGAGAGACCTGGGTATTTATGAGTGTAAGTGTCCCAGATACTTGGTCCTCTGCCACCTTCATTTGCTGCGCCTTCATACTGAGAGCAAAAAATGGATATGCATGTTTTAAAATTTCATCTTTAACTAGAAAACGTCTACTTGAAAACGGCCGAAACCTGACCTGGTAAGATGATGATGCTGTCCCGAAGATAAAACCCGCCGGGAAACTACTGCGATTAAGTAAAACGGTGTCGTAGATGGGTGAAATAGCTTTACTACTACTAGTAGTAGTCGCTGAGCCAAGAACAAATAAAAGGAAGCTTAACAAAGAATAGCTTTCTATTGCCATATTCGCTTTCACTGGCCAAGACTGGTTTGTCCACCTATCTGCAGTCTTTACTCTCTATATATTTGATTAATTTTATAATTAGACTGGGGATTCTGAAGTGGATACTTTCTATGGAGGTAAGAGCAGGAGCAAAGCATTTGGGGTTTTTTTTTTTTTTTTTTAAATGGATTTTGAAATGTTTTCTAGTGTAGTTAAAGAGGTAGAAGTTATTATATACTAATATTTGAAAGTGGCAAGGCAGATGCTCCTTGAGCACTTCTCTCCTGATTGGGACTTCATGCAACTATTGTCATCAGATTGAAAATTATGAAACTTTACATAAAAAAAATTAATTTTTATTCTAGTTTAATATATTTATTAATATATTTCTTATCTTTTATAAACCCTAAAAAAGAATATATAAGATTCTTATGTTTTTCAACAATATTTTTTTATTAAGCAGTATATTGCTGTATATTTCTTTTGTTTTTATAATATACATATAATATTTTATTCTCAAAAATTATTTTAGAAAGATATGCATCATTTATCACAAATAAATATAAGACAAATAAGCAATTAAAATTCATATGATTGTCATGTCGTATTATCTAATTTAAAAAAATAAAAATAGTTATAAATGAAAATAGAAAAAAATTATTAAAGGAAATATGCAATATAGGCGTAATATTTAAGGTAACAAAATATGAAAATAATAATTAAAAAAATTCCTTTAAAAGAAAAAGGAAAAAAATAGAATTAACAGAATTTTACCTTTTCTTATGTTGTAAGTATTTATTAAAAAAAAATAGAAGAAAAACAGGATCAACAGAATTTTTCTCTCCTCATGTTGCAAGTTTCCTCAAGTTTACTAAACTTCAATGATAATTAAAATCTAATTTATATTCATTTTAGCACATCTAGAAAGTATTTATTTTATACATTTGATTACCATGGTTTTTGCGAAAAAAAAATTAGATTTTAAAAAATTACATAAAAGGCACATATCATCAAATAAAAATAAAATAATTAAATAACAAATAAGCTTCTTAGTTAACACTAACAAAAATAACTCTTGTTAATAATTATTCTTTAAAAGAAAGAATAAAAAATTACCCAGTTAACATAGGTTCTACATTTTATAAGTTGTGAATATACTAAAAAATTCTTAATACGTAACAAAGGTATATTTTATTTTTTGTATTATTATTTTATTTAAATATAAAATCTTAATTACTTTGCATTACATTTTGTTGATGGTTTGTGCCTATAATATTATTTATATATTTTATGTTATTTTATATTAGGTTTAGTTTTCATTTGAATAATTATAATGGAAGAAATATTGACTTAAGACTAAATTTAAATGTAAAATTATAACTAATTATGCACTTATTTCATAAGTTAGTAAATTATAACTGTTATGCAAACAAGCATTACATTATAAACAATTAAATAAGTTTAAGATTTCTATAAAGAAAAGAGAGAGAGAGAGAGAGAGAGAGAGAGAGAAATAAATGCATAATCTTAATATAAAGTTTTATCTATTATTTGAATATAAACTGAGAATTAAAATCTCTTTTTTAATTATTTGAAAAATTGTAAATTAAAATTTAAAGCAAAACCGTACAATGTGCGGCTTAGTCATTGGTTATTCTAATATTTGATTTTGGCATTTTAGATTAATAAAATGTAATAATAATAATAATAACGTAATTGATTGTTGAAACATGATTATCGGCGCATTATTAACAGTACATCCAAAAAAAATGAAAATGGTGGTGTCAGGATAAAATTGGGATATGGGCACCCACCATTCATTGTCGTTTGCTACTTTTGAGAGGCATAGAGTTAATTTTTATATTTCCTACTTTGAGGGGCATATAATTGAGGGGCAAATAAGGAAATGTAAATGATTTGTTCACTTTAGGTGTCAACTCCATTCCATTTGAAGATTATCATTCCAAAGCAAATGAACATAAAGATGAAAATTTCATAATGGTAAAAGATATTTTTATTTATAATAATTATGTTATATTTGCAAAAAAATAATACTATGTCTAGATTATCTTTTTTGATGATTTTATATTTTTAGTAATTATGAATATTTATATCAAATATAATATAAACTGAAATTTATATAATACTTTAAAATAAATTTAAAAAATGATATCTAATAATATATAATTATATATTATTAAATAATAAATTATAAATCATTAAAATTATTTAAAAAATAAAAACTCTCTTCAAGAGAGATAATAAAATGATAAATTTTAAAAAAAAATCTCAAAATAAAGATATAAAATAAAAAATTAATAAATAAAATAAACTAATCTATTTTATTAAAAAATAAAGAAAATGAAAAGAAAATAAATTATCGCGGGGAAAATATAGCAAGGACAATAGTTTCAAAATAGCAGAGTTATTTTCAGAAATGACATAAATAAATTGAAATCACTTTCTGTTTTAAAAAAAAAAAAAAGGAATTAAATTCAACAAACATGTCAAGACTGGCGTTCGAAATTTGACACGAGCGTGGAAATTCTTAACCCAACAAAGACAATTAACATTACAGATTAGGTTTGAACAATCACTGAAAAAGACCAATTACTTATAAACCAAGGCACTGTCCCTTTCGATTTCAAATCATCCCATAACATGTGTATAACTTGAATATTTTTAATCCAAAGTCTCCAAACATCGTCCCTTCCTCCTTTTCTTTTGATACACATTCATCTCTTATATGTTAAGTTTTGTGGACTATCATCAAATGAGTTTCTTTTAAACTTACTTTTAACTCTAAAGTTTTAGATCATTTATAATTTACTCTGTTTTTGGTTTCATTGAGTAAGTTTTTTTTTCTCTTTTTGTCGTAATCATTTATAAACTTATAGATTTAGTTCTGTTAGTTTTTATTATTTTTTCCTTGATAGGTTGTTCAATCTTTCTTTATAAAAAAAAATATGAATTCTTTGTCATAGGAATATTTATGATTTTTTTTTTCCATATGAAAAATTGAGTAGTTTTAATAGATAGCAAGAGTTAGATTTATAAAGTAAGTGCTAATGATGTGTCTGTCTACCTGAGATATCTGTGTGCGCCTACTGAAATTTATTCCTAACAAATTAATATAAAAAAATAGATAGTTTATTTTTTATTTTCTTATAATCGAACACAGTTATAGTTTATTTTTTTATTTTCTTATAATCGAACACAGTTAAAGGAATATAAGACTTGTATACGGTGGAATTTATTATAAGAGGCGTGTGATCAAAATAATTACCTAATAAAATGTATTTATGGAGAATTAAATTATTACACCCTATCGTACAATTGTAAATCTTAAAAAAAATTACTGCAAATATATTATTATATTTTTTTATTGTATTTGTATCTATATTAAGATATATTATCTTAATATATGAATGAGACATATTTTTAAAAAAAAAAAATTATAAATCAAGGCAGATGGATTCCAAATGATTAAAAGGACTGATAAATTGATATGACTACAAATTAAATATCATTAATAGCTATCAAAAAAAATGGTAGCGTTATTTTGATTTTAGCCCAAAGAGGGATTTTTTTTTTCTTAAGAACAAAACTCCAGTCTTTTTTTTGTGTGTGGGCTTTACATTATTATTAGTATATTTTATCAGCATCAAACTCTTTTTCTATTCGTTTGCTTTATAATAAAATAAAATTTTATTTTAAAATTTTTATTTTAAATTAGTTATTTCATCTCTTTTGATGAGAGTTTTTATTTTTATTTTTTTAATTTGATGATTTGAGATTAATTATTTGTTATTATATATAATATATTATTAGATATTGTCTTTCAAATTTAATTTAGCATATTATATAAATTTCAATTCACACTACAGTATAATATCATATTTGGTGAAATCTTTATAATTGATAAAAATGCAGCGTTATTAAGAACGATTTATACTGAAAATGGCACAATAATTTTGAAATTGGATTAATATTTAATTATTAGTAAGGTTAAGAATTGATTTCATAATGATACTCTAGATTATAAAATTATTTTCTTTTTATAAATGTTGTATTACTATTTAGAATGAAAATATATTTTCTATTATTTTAAAAAAATATCACAGGGTTTGTAAATATAATATATTTTAAGCTGATTTAGAGATATTATTACTTTAAATGTATACAAATATTAAAAGCATTTATTTAATCAATAAATATGCGCCTCAAAATAAAAATTAACATCTTTAATGTATGAGAAATCAAGATATAAATAATTAATGTTTGTCATGTATCATTTAGTAAGATCAAAGTTCTGATACTTAAACATATGTTCTCAGACTAGTCCAAATAATCAAGCTGGACGATCCTATGGGATCTGCTCACGTGATCACCTCAATAAAATGCTTAGTTTGTCCTCTAATCAAATTTGTCTTCAGCATTAAAAACTAATAAATCAGTTTTTTGCGGTTATGCTGTGGCATAGATATAAAAGCAAAGGAAAGAACGGTATAGTCATCTGTGTAATTGACAAATAAAAGTTCAGAATTAAAAAAATAAGAGAATGTATATAATTACTATTTTTTAATTATAGAGTATATATTTTTAGATTAAAATTTGTACTGAATTAATTTTTAAAATATAAAACCATGTCAATAATTTGTGATTAATAATAAAAAATAGTATATTGAGAGATACCAGATATCTATATATGGCATCATGTCAATAATATGTAACTAATTTATAGAATTAGATACAATGAGATCTCATATACCTATATAATTATTATAATAAAAAAATAAAATAATACATATAATAGTTATATTTAGCCATAGATTATACACATTTTGATCGAAATTCGTACACATTGATTTTAAAATATGAAACCACACAAATAATTAATGATTGATTGATAAAATTTAAATATAACAAAATCTCAAATAACTATATAATTTTTTTTAAATGTTCAAAATGAAAAAATAAAATGAGGTATATAACCGTTATTTTAAATGATCATAAAAAAGAAAATCACTTTTGCTTGTCTTTTCCTAAGTTAAATTATAGCGAAATCATTGTTTTAAATATCAAGTTGGTCATTGCGCAAATTGAGTTAATTTAGATCGATTTTAATATTATCTTTTATTTTTAATTATTATGAATATATTTTTATTTTTAATAATATTGTTTAATTTTATTTATTATTAAATTGATTAAATTGAATCAATGTAATCAATTAAATTCAACGTCAATCAATTAATGGATTCATGGATTGGTTGAATTCAAAAAATTTTGATAAAAAGGCGCATCACGTGCTAACGCATTATTAATGGTGCATCCAAAAGCAAAGAAAATATGTGGTTAGCATAAAATTGGGAAATTGGCATCGACCATTGAATGTAGTTTGCTATTTTTGAGAGAGCATATAATTAATTTTGCTTTGACTAAAATAAAAAAATATGGATGGTTTTTTCGAAACTGATTAGAGTAAAACTAAATTTATTTGATTCAATAAATTTATAATAATAAAATAAGATAAAAAAATATAAATTTATGTGATTTCATATAAATTTATATTCACGCAGAATTAAGGCTCAAAATCTAATAATTAATTCATTAAACAAGTAAAATAAATAAATAAAAATAAAAATATTTAAGATTTAAGTTTAAATATACTCGATATTCTCACCACCAATCATATCAATCTAACCCTTAAATTAAAAAGTTATATTTTAAGCTGATTCAGAGACATTATTACTTTGAATGTATAAAAATATGAAAAATCATTTATTTAATCAATAAATATGGGCTTGAAAATAAAAATTAACATCTTTAATATAAAAGAAATCAATATATAAATAATTGAAATTTGTCATTTATCATTTGAACCTACAACACACCAAATACAGAGACGGACAGTCATTATGTCATTTTAGATGGTATGATCAAGGTTTGACAGTAAACAAATATAGTGCTCATTCACTTGTCCAAATAATCAAGCTGGACGATCCTATGGGATCTGCTCACGTGATCACCTTAATAAAATGCTTAGTTTGTCTTCAGCATTAAAAACGAACGCATCATACAATAAACTAATCATTTGAGCCACATATTGTCAGTTTTTTTATTTTTCATATAGCAGTTGGGCTAATCCCAATTAACTTAAAATATAAGGCCTAGTTGAGCTGAGTTGAGTTGGATTAATGAAATTCAAATGAAGTCAATTCTTCTTCTTACTTTTCGTAGTGGAATCAAAATTAGAAAAGGTATAAAAGCAAAGGAAAGGGTGGTCTAATCACCTGGTAAGTTGATGATGCTGTCTCAAAAATGAAACATGCAGCCAAATTGCTCCGGTTAAGGGAGGCGCTACGTTTTATTATTGTAGTCGTATGTTAAAACTATGCAGATATGCCATTTGTTTTGAAAACGTAACATTACATGCCCGAGAGAAGGAAGAAATGCTCCCATAATGCACCAACTCCATTAATTGAGAGCTACATGTTACATATCATCCTCTTGTTTCCAACGAAATATGATGCACAAAATTTTGTAAAGATAATAAGCTTTAAGATGATATACATGACGCTTATTTCTTGAGGAATTTCTTGAACTATCGAGCTGAAAGTTTTAGGATATCTTTTCAATCCATCTTTATAATCCACGTAATTAAAGCCAAAGCGAACAGTATAACCTTCATTCCATTCAAAATTATCCAGCAATGACCATGCAAAGTGTCCCTTCACACGCCATCCCTGCCAAATCATGAAATTGTAAAATTTCACATATTTATTTATGATTTTTTTTTCCTTTTCATACTATTATGAACTTACGACGAGGTAACAAAAAAAAAAAAAAAAGTGACTAAACCATTAAGCTACATGATATTAACAAAAATAGGAAGAAAGAGGGACTAATATATTAATTAAGGTAAGCATTTAATTACTTGATTGATCTTCGAATAAAAGAACAATGGCGGTAGAAGTAACCGATCCTCATATTGCCAACTAGTTGTTCCTCCAATGTTAGTGTGCCATTATTAACCTCATCAACACCTAATAAATATATAAATGTCAAATGGGTTATTTAACAAACAGTATGCTGGATTCCATACTGTCGATATAAATTATTTACAAACTCTATGTGTATAAAATACCTACCATTCTCAGTGATGTAAATAAGTGGATTATTGTACTTCTTTTTCACCTAGAGTAAAACATCTCGAATTCCTCTTGGATAAACATAGATCCAATCTGAACCTGCCTGCAATGTTGACATTTTTCAGAAAAAACAATATGTATACACACTTATACTTCTATCAAGTAGAATACACAGCCTTTTTGGATGCAGACCTTAGGACCAATTGGAATTCCATTACGTTCCGCTGCAAATAATTAAAAAAAAAAAATTGTTAATGTTGAGTCATAAAAAAAAGAGAATAAAATTTTAATTGTAGGCTTGGAGTATAGAATTGGTGGTTACTGGAAAGTTTGACACGAGAATCTGTTACGAAGCTAACATTAACAGCATTAGAAAGGGGACAACGACTGCATAATTAGCAGTGTAATAGTTCAACCCAAGAAATCAATTGAGCCTTTAAGCATTTTGGATTGCTCCTTCGAGAATTTGGGTAAACGGTCACCAACAAGAGATCTTAGCGAGTATGGGTACTCTCCGCTTATCACTGGCTCCATAAACCTGCAAAAAGAACCCACAAAAAAAAAAAAAGAGGCACCAAAAGATCATTACCTGATTTATTTACGACTAATTCATAACTAACATTTTCTTTTGGATAACGATAGATAGTTGATGGTTTTTTTGTTTAAGAATTCATTTTTTTCGGTTAAAAATGAAAATATTTTTAATTTAAAATAATATAAATTTCAGTACATCTCTGTTTTATCATGACTATCAATAAAACTCAATGTTAGATAATATTAAGTATTAAGATTTATTTATTATAAAATATTTTTTCATATAAACAATTATATGTAATATTATCTAAAAATATTTAAATATCTACTATAAAAATTTTTGTACAATCTCATAAAAAAAATGAGAGTATAAAAAATCTATATTAAAATATAGTTTATAAAGAAATACTTCTCTTATAAAGGTAAAATTTTATTATACAATTATGTTAAATATATTTATAAATAAAAATATTATTGTAATGTTACTTTAAATTTTTAGTTATTATAGTGAATATGTATATTAATGATGAGTGATAGAAATATATGAAAATATCTTCTTTATTTTTTGATATTATTTTATTTAATTTTTCTATTAATTTTATATAACTCATATTTAGTTTTTAAATTTAGTTTTTCATCATTTTGTCTGTAATTTAATTTTTAATTCACTTATTAATAAAAATTATATTTATTCAAAATTTATTTTATATATATTCTATAATTAATTATTTATAATTTTATTATCTTTATTTATATAATTATAAAATTAAAAAATTAATTAATTTATATATCTAATAATTATTTTACACATATAGTATACAGAAAGACGCAGCTAATAATAAATTTATCTTACTTGGTAATATTCTCTCCACCACGAAATTGAGAATCTGTCAGCATCTAAGCCCATCTCTTTCATAATCCCAACATCTTCCTGTCACACATATTTAAAATATTGGTAATGAATTAAATATATAATAAAATCTCGACCATAGAATACAAACCTAGTAAAAATAAAATGCATTTGTCTCATACACTATCACCAATTACTATCTAGACGCGTAATATTTCCATTATTCTGTATCATCCTCTCAATGTTATTTATACCTTGTAACGATGATATTCATCAACAGCCACATCTCCATTGCTACCGTCCCTTATCTTACCTGTCATTTTAACCACAAACAATACTTTCCATGAAAAATTCACTAATGAAGAAAGTGTGATATTCATGCAATAGTATATGTGTAATTAATTTGCACAACGTAGATGAGATGCAGTATTTGTGAGACAAATATTCCTCCATAAAATGATATCTAATTTGGGACGAAAGGAATATTAGCGTTGCTTATAGAAAAGTCATAAAAATATCACAAAACATAATGTTATAGTATAAGTCTCTTTCTAAGTAACTTAATGTAAAAAATTTCTTGACAAAAAAATACAAAATTTATAATTTTTTTTATAAAGTATTACTTAAAGTGTTATAGTATAAATCTCTTTCTAAGTAACTTAACCTAAAACATTTCTTAACAAAAAAAATATATAAAATTTATAATTTTTTCATAAAAGTATTACTGAAAGTGTTATAACTTTGTGAATAAAATATTTTACTTTATAAATAAAATAATAATTTTATAATTTTTTTGAAACTTAACATAATGTTTTAGTAACTTAACAAAAAAAATTTATTCACTTTACAAACAAATTGAAAACTTAAAATTTTTTTCTTTAAAGTAGTTAATACAATTGTAATCTACTTATTGAAAATTTTATTTAATCTTATAAAAAAGAGAATTTTATCATTTTCATAAATTAGTTTGAAAGTAAATTATTTATAACATAACAGAAAAACTACTTCACTTTACAAAAAAATAAAAAAAAAAACTTTTATAAAAGAATTACATGATATAAAATGTGTATAACTTAATAAAAAAATTATTTCACTTTACAAGAAAATGATAAATTTATTATTTTTTGTAAACTATTTTTAACATCTTGTGACTCGTTTAATAGAAAAAAAATTCATTCTATAAAAAATGAAAATTTTTTAAAAAATTATTTTACTTTATAAGAAATGATAATTTTGTCATTTTTCTATAAAATGTCTACTTAATATAAATTATTTAAACTTTAATGAAAATTATGTTATTATTTCACAAAATTTTAAAGTTTTAAAGTTTTTTTTCCTATAAAGTAGTTACTTAATATAAAGTTCATGTAATTTAATTAAAAAATTATTTCACTTTAAAAAACTATCATTTTTTGTAACTGAGATAGAGAATGAGTAACTTAATAGAACAATAACTTTACAAAGTAATAAAAATTTTATATCTATTTTAATAAATTAGTTACATAGCATGAAATACAAATAAATTAATAAAAATCACTTTACTGTCTAAAAATAATAGTTTTTTTCGTTTTTTTTTTCCCAAAAACTAGCTACTTAACATTAAAGTATGTATCGTTTAATGAAAAAAATATCACTTCACAAAAAAATTGTTACTTTATAATTTTTCATCAAATAATATATGTAACTTAATGTAAAAATGAATATATTACATGTTAAGTATATTGAGTTATAATTTATAAATTATAAATTATAACCTAAGATATAATGGTTGATTATCATCTGTTTTGTATTATAAATATTTGATTTATTATTTCTAATACAAAAAAAAATTGGATTAGTAAATTAATAATTGTAGTAATTAATGGTTGCTTGTTACCTAAATGTTACATTTTAAATATAGATTAATAGATTAATGACTATCAATTTAAATTGATATTCACGGTTTTGTTAACTAAATTGTGAGTGTCTTTATATTGAGATATTTTAATGAAGTATCATATTATTTTTAAAAAATAATCTATTAAAAATACAAGAAAAATAAAATTATTAAATTAATAGTCACTCTAAATAATAATTATTTATTAAACTATTACAGTTACATGTTGTATATCACATGATATTTTTTAAGATATTATATTACTTTATAAATTTTATGAGATATATTGTATAGGTCACAAATTACAATAAAAGAGTAAGTTAAAAAAAAAAAACAGTTACAGTAAAAAAGATTATATGTAGCTATAGTTGTCTTATATTATAAATATATAATCCGTTAATGTTCATATGTGTTTGAAAATTCTTTAAATTGATATGAATCACATCAAGTTAGGCTAATTATCATATTAAAATTAATTTCATAATTGTATATATGACTAAATAATTATTTTAGTATAAAAATAATATTTAAAAATTAGATCGGATTGATAGATTATATCAATTAAATTGAGAATCATATCAATAATCATAAGAAAGCAGATTATTTCTATTTGTCTTTTCTTGAATTAAATTGTACTTAAATCGTTATTTTAAATGTCAAGTCAGTTGTCATCAAAATTTTAATTAATTTTAGATTGATTTTAATATTTTGTTTTAATTAATATATGTGTATTTTAATTTTTTATTTTTAAAATTTAGTTTTAATAATATTTTTAAATTTTATTTATTATTAAATTAATTAAATTAAATCAAATAAATTTGTTAACTCAAAATCAATCAATTGATTGAATTGACTGATTTCAATTCTAAAAACATTGACAAAAAGGCGCATCACATACTAACGGATTATTAATAGCGCATCCAAAAGCAATGAAGATTATATGGTTAGCATAAAATTGGGAAATCGACATCCATCATTGATTTGTAGTTTGCTATGTTTGAGAGAACATATAATTGATTTTTCTTGACTAAAATAAGGAGTTATGGATGATTTTTTGAAATTGATTAGAGTAAAATCAAATTTATTTGATTTAGTAAATTTTTTATAATAAAATAAATAAATAATAAATTAATGTGATTTTATATAAATTTATATTCACACAAACATCGAAACTAAAATCTAATTATTAATTCATTAGAGAGGTAAAATAATAAATACAAAAATAATATTCAAGATTTAAGTTTAAACATATTCAATATTTTGACCATTGGTTATATCAATTTAACCCTTAAATTAAAAAGTTATAGCTGATTTTTTTTTGTTCGTCCTTTATTTCAAAGTTTTTTTTTCTTATTCTTTTATCCATTTGACTTATCATAAGTTAAAATATTGATAGCAGTACCTGATTTTTTTATTTTAATAAACACCAATTTATATTTGTTTTGCTGATTTATATAATTTTGTCTATTCTTTTTTACTTTGATGAGATTTTTTAATTTTTTTCTTCATAAAAGAAAAAAATGTTTAATATATTTTGAGACCTTAAGTAAAATTTTTAAAATAAAATACATTTAGTGGAATTTTCTATAAAATATTTAATGAAGATAAAAAAAAGTAAAATGATAACTTTTTAATTATCAATAAATTATATTATTATTAAAATATATTATATTAATTAATTATATTTTTATTTTTATTATTTTATTTACTTAATAATCATATTTATGAAATAATTATAAATTTTAATTATTATTTATATATTATTACTCAATTAATTAATTAATTTATAAAAAAGAATATTAAATGTACAACACGAAAACTCATGACTAGTTGATATTATTCCACATCACAAGACTAATATGTTTTTTTATAAAATTTTAATAAAGGAAATCTTAATCAATTTATAAAGTTAATTTAAAATTATACTTATTTTCAAGTTATTTTAATCACGGACCTCATATTAATTTAATGCATAAAAATATTTATTATTTTTAAATAATGATGAAATAATCAAATTTTAAGAAATAGAGTATAAAAAAAAAAAACTACTCTTTTACGCATTTGTACTAGTTCTCAAAGTTCAAAATCGATTTTTGGGCATTAATTCTTTATTTAAAATGGAGAAAAATAGAAGAGAAAACGAAAAAAGAAAAATAAAAGGATCTTCCACATTATTTTTGTTGGGGAAAGTGGAAAAAATAGAAAAGCGAAAAATATATTGTGGAGCCTATAAGTTATTTTCAATAATTTGTTTTGTCCAAAAGTGTGGGGTCAAATTACTTTTGCCTCCGTATAGATTTTTTTTCTTCCATAGTCAAAGATAAAGAAGGAAAATATTTTATCTTTCTTTTATTTTTTCCCACATATTTTCCAAACAGAGGGTAAAGAATGGCACCAAAAAATTCAAAGCTTTTATTAACACTGTCAGCCGACTACTCTATTCCATTTTAAGGAGTTTGGATATAAAAAATAATAATTTATAAGTGAATTATATGATATTATTATAATATAAAATGATAAATTAAATATATATATTATTAACTACATTCATAATAATTTTATTAAAAATAAAAAAGATTTAAAATAATAAATAATTATTATACTAATAAATTTATCATTTAAATATTTAAAAATTAATACTATTTAATTTATAATATTACATAATACTGTATATAATATTTTAATTTTTACCCATTATTAACTTATATATTTTTATTTTGAGATGGGCTGAAAAGAAAACTTCGATATTTTACTATCCTGCTTGTATAACACAAAATAATATGAGATAATTCTTATATATATTTATAGCGTGGGGCTTTTTGCACTCCACATTTAATATGCTAGCAATTTAAATGGCTCTATTATTACTTACCTAAAAGGAATTATTTCTTACTATTTCATTTAATATTTATTAATTACTCTCAATACTTTTTAAATTAAAATATAAAAAGATAAAAATTTTATATACTCTCTTCTTAAAAATTTTTAAATACTTCCAATATATGAAAAAGTTTATTCTCTTGAAAGTACAAAAAATTTCAAATTGTAAAATTTAAATATTTATTAGATGTCTTGTTTATTATTTTTAGTACAAATAAACATGATAAACTTTAAATTTATTAGCTTTTTGAAGTAATTGAAAAATAGGTTATGAGTTATGTTGATAGAACTTTCTTATTTTAATTGTTAGATAAAATTTCAAAAAGAAATAGAATAATTTTTTAAAAAAATCAAATGTATAATAGCTTTTAAACAAAGTTGATAAACGAGTATAATAAATATATTTTTAGAATATAAGTTATAATATTTGAGGATTAATTTCAATAATTAGTAATAATTGAGTAACTTAACAAGTTTTAATATTCATTTAAATTAATTTTTATACTTAAACTTATTTCAAATCAATAATAAAAGTTTGATCAACCTAATAATTTATAATCACTCAAATATAAAAAAAACTAATATTATAGTAAAAAAGACTAAAAAAATCTAATATTAAAGTGAAATTTTTCTCAAACACTAAATTTAATTCCTTTATTTTTAATCTTTGATTTCACTAAAAGAGACAAAAGTAGTAACCATCTGTAAAATTAAATAATAGTACAATATATAAACTAAATGACTAATTAATTTATGTCTATCTTTAAAGGATAATA